>JARGCV010001091.1:252500-300000 GCA_034064705.1 Bothrops alternatus
CGCAGCAGCGGGATTGCTCTCAATAAGGCAGGTGCACACGAGCGAGCAGCGCAGCCATTGTTTGAGAGCAATTGCATTACTTCTTCAACTCGGCTCTGTCCAAAGCACTTGAATGTGGAGGACGAGAAGGAGGAGAAGAGTGGTGAGGCTTTGTGCAGCTGACCGGCCAGGCGAGTAGTAGGTCAGGCGATGGTGTCTGGCTGGCTGGGAAGGGGGGATCATGGCTGCTCAGGAAGGGATCTGCCAAGCCTCATGGCAGCGACATTGGTGGGCGCAATGCAGCTCGGCCAAAAGTGGCTGCAAAACAAATGGGGCAGTGTTGGGCAGATGCCCCCTCACCTGTGCAACTTTTGACCTCTTCCCTTTCACTCCCCTTCCGAGTCCTCTTCGCAGCTCTGCCCACCCAGCTTTGTCGCATTTCTCTGCTGCTGCGGAGCTGAAGATCTTGCCCCACCCACCACCGCCCAGATGCCTTCGCTTCCCAAACCTTCTTTCCAACTCCGAAGCACTCCTCCGTCACTTCCTCCACTGCCGTGTGCAGTCCCACAAACAAAAGAAGTTTGTGGGACTAAAAACAAAAAAAGTTCAATCAATTCCAACTTCTCGTAAAAAAAAAAGTTCTTGTGACGTTGGAATCGATTGATTGAATTAGCATTTATGGAATGCGCAGACCCAAAATGCTGTTCCCCTTCAGCATACACTAAAATCACATTAAAGGTACAGAAAAGGAATAATAAATAATAAGAAAAGTGTAACATATGACAATAAGAAGGACATCAAGCTAAATCTGGTTTGCACTAATAACACCCCTGTGAGTTAATCCACATTTTTGTGTCTTTTCAAACCATCCATACTCTATATATCATACATATTTCATTGACTCTCATTTGTTCTTTAAACTTCTAGCTACTCAAAGTCCAAGTATTTAGGTGAACCATAACTGCAATAACTAACTAGCTAACTAGCTTCTTAAATCTTGCCTCTTTCTGCTGCCTAATAAGGCCATCCAACTGTGGTGGGGTTTTTTTTTTCAGTTTCTCCCTGTTTTTTGATGCATTTGCTTTTCAGTCCTCATTCAGTCTCCCAAAAAGACCAAGCTGTATTTATTTTAGACAAGTCATTCACTTTGCTTTTAAATCTAACTGACATTTCGCTGGCAGTATTCATTCTTGGCCTATCTGTTACTTTGTCACACAAATGATGCCTCCAGTTTCCACTTCATTCATGTGACATTTAATGTACGTTTGGCAAACCCAGCTCTCGTTTTTGTGGAACAAAGTGGGCAGAAAGATGTCCTTACACAATCCAATTTTTTCCCTAGTTTTGACAAAATTGCCTCCTTTCCCACCGACCACACATTCAGAATAACAGAATAACAGAGTTGGGAGGGATCTTGAAGGTCTTCTAGTCCAACCCCCTGCTTAAGGCAGGAGTCATGGACCAGACTATTCAAATGGTTGTCCAGTCTATTTGTTGAAAACTTCCAGGGATGGAACACTCATAACCTCAGGAGAATAAGCCAATTCTCTCTTCTCTGTGACAGCCCCTCAAGTACCAGAAGACAGATATCATATCCCCCTTCATTCTTCTCTTTGATAGGCTAGAGACATAGTGATGGTAGGTTCCCTCAACCATTCATCATAGGGTTCAGCCTCCAGACCAGGTGGGAAGAAAGAAGTGGAAAGGCTGAAATGAAATGGAATTGTGTTAAATTGATATATAAATTAAACGTACAGTCAAGGCAAGCAATCTTCTTCAGAGCTTACCATTATGTGCCAAAGAGGCAGTGAGACTCCTATCTTCCTAATTATCTCAGTATCTAATGGGGAGCTTTTCTAAAGGATTCTTCTTGACAGGAACAACCTCAGACCTTGAAAGTGAATCAGAAACATCTTTTATCTTCTATGAAAGATGAGATCAGATCTGGGTTGGAAAGGCAAGGGCTGTCCCTTGTGACAACTAACTCTCTATAGAACTTCAGATTTATTGGGTGGTGTTGCTCCTCTGCTTTTGAAATCCATGTACTTTTTTGCACTTCCACAGTCAAGCTCCCACCCAATTAGTTCATACCCCCACTGGCAGTTAAAAGGAAGAAACAGCTACGATCACACATTGCTCCTAGAAGCACGAAGCCGAAAACACCAGCCTGAAGATGACGAATGGGACTTCGTTGAAACGTCGCCAAGACACTTCCAATTTTACACGGGAGAAAACCTGAATAACCAAAGACCTACATACAAACACCTGCAAAAACCTCAGAAAACACACACACACACACACACACACACACACACACACACACACACACACACACACACACATATATATATATATATATATATATATATAAATTCAAATTTTCTTTTTTGACAAAGAGGTAAAGAATTAAATTGGGAGACTAAGATGGCCATTTCGAGCTCATTCTGCTCTCATCAGTTAGCCATACCCTTTATGGGATTCCAACCTGGGCAGTTTTACATACTAGGCAGTGATTTAACCACCAAGCCACGGGTTTTCCTCCCCTCTTTGCCCTCTTTATATATGCTTTATATATAACCAAATATAGTACTTTGTACTCCTTTGGAAAGAAGAGGTAACGAGGAGGGACATCAAAAAAAAATAATCCTGCTGCTTAAGTGGTCCTTTGCTGCCTCCGGCAAAAGCAGACAGCCCTGAGTGCCTTGGGAACGAAAGGCCTATTGTACAACCTGTCATTCAGAGTTCCTTTGAGGGCAAATATCCATCAGTGCACTAACAACATCATTAACTCCTGCTGACTTCCATCGCGCGCGTGGTTAACCAGGAGGCACTTTTGCCTCCCTTATGATCCAACATGAAAGATTTTCCCTTCCTATCACCCCGCCAGCCTTTCTTTGTTTCTTCCAGTCTGAAGCATAATAGAAGAGGGAAGGTGCGCCTGGCATTCTAAACACTTTAAAGGGATTTTTTCCCCCACACTTTTATTGCTCGACAGAAAAAAAGTAAAGAGTAAAACGCGAAGAGCATCAGAAATAACAGACTCAATATTCCCACTGACGTGCTGGTGAAAAGGGTCTTTGAAGTCGCTTTACAGGTAAGAAAGGGTTTCATCAGCCCAAGTTACTCAGTGGAGAGCTGGCAGGGGAAATGTTTTGAACTCAACGTGGTAGGTTAAAAGGAAAAACTGCTGAAACCTATAATCCTGACTGATAAGTTTTTCAAATATCCAGTGTTAACAAGTAGCATGTTGGACTTCCTGAGGCATGGTGTAAAGCAGGGGTAGGCAACCTTGGCTCTTTTATGACTCGTGGACTTCAAGTCCCAGAATTCCTGAGCCAGCATGGCTCAGCTTGGAAACCTCTCCCTTTCCCCTCAGTGTGGCTGGCTCAGGAATTCTGGGAGTTGAAGTCCACCAGTCATAAAAGAGCCAAGGTTGCCTACCTCTGGCCTAGGCCTAGGCCGCTTTATGACTGGTGGACTTCAACTCCCAGAATTCCTGAGCCAGCATGGCTCAGCTTGGAAAACTCTCCCTTTCCCCTCAGCATGGCTGGCTCAGGAATTCTGGGAGTTGAAGTCCACCAGTCATAAAAGAGCCAAGGTTGCCTACCCCTGGCCTAGGCCTAAGCTACTTTATGACTGGTGGACTTCAACTCCCAGAATTCCTGAGCCAGCATGGCTCAGCTTGGAAACTCTCCCTTTCCCCTCAGCATGGGTGGCTCAGGAATTCTGGGAGTTGAAGTCCACCAGTCATAAAAGAGCCAAGGTTGCCTACCCCTGGCCTAGGCCTAAGCCACTTTATGACTGGTGGACTTCAACTCCCAGAATTCCTGAGCCAGCATGGAAACCTCTCCTTTCTGGGAGTTGAAGTCCACCAGTCATAAAAGAGCCAGGTTTGCCTACCCCTTGTGTAAAGGCTAAAATATCTTTTTTATGCCTCTGTTTGCAACATAGTTCTTATTTACAACTCCATCCTGAAACACAGAGCCTTCACATATTTCTTTTCACTAAGGGAACTCAGATATTGTCACCTCAAGGAATTTGTAACCAATGGTTATTCTCCCAAGCCTCTTAGATGTTCGTCAAAAGCAGGGCAAGACACCCTGAGATCATTTAGATCACTAGGACAAGAAATAATGGATGGAAACATATCGTGGAGAGAACCAATCTAGAACTAAGGTGAAATTTCTTGACAGCTAGAACAATTAATTGGTGGAACAACTGCCCTCCAGAAAGAAGGGGGACTGAGGAGGAAAAGGAGGAGGAAGATAGATAGATAGATAGATAGATAGATAGATAGATAGATAGATAGATAGATAGATAGATAGATAGATAGATAGATAGATAGATGGATGGATGGATGGATGGATGGATGGATGGATGGATGGATGGATGGATGGATGGATGGATGGATGGATGGATGGATAGATAGACAGATATAAAAGGAGGAAGGAAGGAAGGAAGGAAGGAAGGAAGGAAGGAAGGAAGGAAGGAAGGAAGGAAGGAAGGAAGGAAGGAAGGAAGGAAGGAAGGTAGGAAACATAAGTAACATACAAGTATCTACACATACTTATATAATCATGTATATATTTGCATACATGTTTGTGAATGTGTATGTTTATGCAGGAGTCTGTTTGTATTATTCATATTTTATATATTATTGTCAAATTATACACTTAACTAGGCCTATGTAACTGTTTCTACCAAAAGAATCTTGAGGGATTTCTTGATTTAACTTAACTTACATTAAGTTTGCTGAAATTTGATTTCAGGTCATTTTATTTTTGTTGACGGATAATATGCTAAAATAATTAGCAGGGAAAAAAGATGCATATTGCGTTATTAGAAAATAAGATAAGTTCAAAATTAATAAGTATGATAAACAGAAAGGAAGGGCATGTAAATTATGTTATAACAGAGTAACTCCTGAAGAATTGATTATATTGGTCAGTTAAGTTCATTGAAATGTTAATTGGCACTTCTTCTAGATTCAGCTTTTAAGTCCAATCCTTTTATTACTGATGACACTTTTATCTTCAAATGTTTATTTTTAACATTGAATGGCAGACATACATGTGTGTTATTTAGTGATTTTTCTATTACGGT
This sequence comes from Bothrops alternatus, assembly GCA_034064705.1. Lineage (NCBI taxonomy): Eukaryota > Metazoa > Chordata > Lepidosauria > Squamata > Viperidae > Bothrops > Bothrops alternatus. Next base: position 257,583 of record JARGCV010001091.1, read on the forward strand.
TTGATTCAGTATGACCTTCAGCATGATAAAGTACTGTAAAGTTTTACAAAAATCTTAATAAGTCCTCCGGGAGAAATCTATTTTTTTTAATGATTGGAGATGATGAGGAAGATTCTATGCAATGTCTTGGTTAGAGGAAGAAGAGAAAATACTGAACGATGGAAAACAGGATGAGGCAGGAGTTTCTTTGATGGCGAACTGCTTGCAACTCAGTTTCAGAGGTAAAGTTGTACAACTGACTCTTCTTCGGGAGCAGAACTGACCAATTTTCCAAAGACCAAGCCAAACCCTAGGGCATCCTAAGCACCTAATGCTTTGGTGCATTGCCGTTTATGAATTAGCTTAATAATTAAATGTGGGAATTGCTGGAACCAAGGATTCTCATTGAGTAAATTGCATTTACCCTTCAAAGCTCAACATTAAGAAAACCAAGATCGTGGCATCCGGCCCTCTCAATTCCTGGAAATAGATGGGGAAGAAATGGAGGTAGTGACAGATTTTATCTTCCTGGGCTCCAAGATCACCACAGATGGGGACTGCAGCCAAGAAATTAAAAGACACTTGCTCCTGGGGAGGAAAGCTATGGCAAATCTAGACAGCATACTAAAAAGCAGAGACATCACCCTGCCAACAAAAGCGCGTATAGACAAGACCATGGTTTTCCCAGTTGCAATATGTGAAAGTTGGACCATAAGAAAGGCTGAGCGCAAAAGAATTGAGGCCTTTGAATTATGGTGCTGGAGAAGACTCCTGCGAGTCCTCTGGACTGCAAGGCGATCAAACCGGTCGGTCCTAGAGGAGATCAACCCCGACTGCTCTTCAGATCCTGAAGCTGAAACTCAAGTACTTTGGCCACCTAACGAGAAGGAAGGACTCACTGGAGAAGAGCCTAATGCTGGGAAAGATTGAGGGCAATAGAAGAAGGGGACGATAAAGAATGAGGTGGCTGGATGGAGTCACTGAAGCAGTAGGTGTGAGCTTAAATGGACTCCAGAAGATGGTAGAGGACAGGAAGGCCTGGAAGAATGTTGTCCATGGGGTCGCGATGGGTCGGACACGACTTCGCAACTAACAACAACAACAACCCTTCAAAGAATAACTGGAAGCATTCATTGAGTTTAAAGCACAGAAAAGTTTATTAGTGCTACCTTTAATACAAGCATCTCATGAAATAACAGTCAAAACTAAACTGGTACTAGATAAGGTTCAGCGGAATTCACAGGATACAGGACTAAGCAGCATCTAGTTGTAGCAGAGGAAGAGGCTGAGCTGGAAGGCAAGGTTAAACATGTTATCAGTTTAGAGTCATTGCATTGTCACAAAAAAAACACCTAAGTCCAGCCCCCTGTGAATTCCACTGAACCTTATCTAGCACCAGCTTAGCTTTGACTTTTATTGCCCAATATTCTTGTATTAGAGGTAGCACTAATAAACTTTTCTATGCTTTAAACTCAACAAATGCTTCCGCTTATTTGCACCTGACACTAGTGGTTGAATTGAAATGTGGCTTGAAATTGAGTTTTCTCACTTCTCCAAAGATATGCAATTCTTCTTCGGCTTCAACTACATGCTTAAAATGCAATTAGTAAGTTAATACAGAACTGAAATGGGGAAAGTGATTGCTAAAACATGTAAAAGTAATGTAATCTTTTATATATGTCTACTGGAAAGCTCCAGTTGTCAAGGATGAAACTATGGCAGCTACGTACCTTTGTTTTTCAACTTAACTTTAGATAAAGTGGGGGGGAGGTGTTACTGTCAAGTGGGTAGATGCAGAAATGAAACTTCTTTGATTTAGCTACAGATCGTGGGAACCTGAAGTCTTGTCAAGGACATCAGAACAGGTGTGGATTTGAAGCAGACAATTCCCATAACAAAGTGGACTTGTTGATATGGATTACGTAAGACATTGGGGGTTTGGCTGGGAAAAGTAGTGTTTAAGTGGGAATCTCGGAGTTAGTTTTGCTTCGACATAACCACACCGTGTATTCAATAAAACGTAAGATTTTCAGACACGGAATTATTGTTGAAGTTTTATTTGGATTCTTGAGCTGGATGTTGACACCAGTCTAAATTCTGATACAGATAGATTAAATTCAGCTCAGTTGTTCAAGAGTGAAGAACATACCTCATACTAAAGATCTCAGTGGCCAGCATCTACTAAGTGATTTGAAGGAGCAAGGGAAATGGGACTATTTCAAGGCAGAGGTTATTGGCCATCTGAAGTAGCAAAAGAAGTTCAAAAGAAAGAGGATCTTTGGATTACACACAACATTCATATATAATTCATCATTTTTTTTTCTTAAAAACCCTGGAACAATAAAGATTTATTGCATCAATCTTCTTTTGTTGAGAGGCTAAGACAATGTTTCCCATCTTTGGCAACTTCCAGTCATGTGGAATTCTGGACATTGAAGATGGCCACAAATCTGGAGCTTGCCAAGGTTGGGAAACATTGAATTAAAAATTCCTGTATTCCTAAATTTATTGAAGAGGAAAAACTACGTCACTCAAAGTATTGCCAGTCCTCGGGAAATCTTACACTGGAAATACAAAAATGTCAGACACACCAATCAAGAGTAATAGCTGTGTTCACTTATTCAATGATTGTGTGATAAAGAGGACATTCCATTCTCTTTGTTTTTCAGCTAGGAAACTCGTACTAAGGAAATCCTTCCCTAGCACATATCCCTAATTTATATTCCTTCCTTCCTTCCTTCCTTCCTTCCTTCCTTCCTTCCTTCCTTCCTTCCTTCCTTCCTTCCTTCCTTCCTTCTCTTTCTTTCTTTCTTTCTTTCTTTCTTTCTTTCTTTCTTTCTTTCTTTCTTTCTTTCCTTCCTTCCTTCCTTCTCTCCTCCCTCCCTTTCTTCCCTTCCCCTTCCATTCCTTCCCTCCCTCCCTTCCTTTCCTCCCTCCCTCTCTTCTTCCTTCCTTGTTCTTTTCTCCATCCCTTCCTTCCTCCCTTCCCTTCCCTCCCCTCCCTTTCCCTCCCCTCCCCTTCCCTGATTGAAGGATCTATTATTAATTAAATGTTCTATTGGCTTCGTTTTCACCACATTTTTCTCTCTATTTTTTATGGCAAAGTTAACATAACCAGGTGGAAGGTAGGGACAATAGAAGACAGAAACAGTCGCCTTCTTCAATATATGCTGTAATAGTGAGAAAATCTGTTTGCAATCATTTTCAGATATTTCATAAACGTGTGTATGATTCCACTGTCCATAAATTTTATGGAATGCTTAAAATGGTTGTACAATGCATGTGTAGGCTGCCAGCTTTTGCCTTCTTGTTGTAAAATATATATTCCTTAAAGTGTCACTTGGATTCTCTCACTCTAAAATATAATCCTGGAAAAGACGCGCAGTATTACAAATTTTGAGTGATGCTCCTAATACCCCAGCATCTCACAACCAAGCTGTGAAATGGCATTACAATATAGCCACTATCAGCTGCATGCCTGATGCTTGCTCTGCTTCTAGTTCTTCTATTGCAGGAGTCTTCAAACTTGGCCCTTTTATGACTTGTGGACTTCAACTCCCAGAATTCCTCAGCCAGCCATGCTGGCTGAGGAATTCTGGGAGTTGAAATCCACAAGTCATAAAAGGGCCACGTTTGAAGACCCCTGTTCTATTGCAAATAGTCAGAGAGAGAAGAAAGCCATGATATAATGGCAAGTCGGAAGTCAGTTTAAGGGTTATATCAAAGCAAGCAGCAGGGAGTTGAGATGTCTTCCATAGACAAAAGTTGATGGTCAAGATTCAAAGTGTCTTATAAAGGGAAAAGAGAAACAGCAGCTGAAAAGCCATAAATCATCACATGAATGCAGGAGGCCTCTAACCCTAACTTGAGAAACAACATGATCTTAAAGCACATCAATCACTGAAACTTGCATACATTTACAAAATAAGAGATCTTGAGGTCAAAGCCATGGAAATCAAAATAAAGAGAAAATACGAATCTGAATTCAGCTGATCCATGGAGCAGAAGCCATATATACAAGAGCTGTATTTTCAGGTCTTATGAGGACAGCTTATTAATATGAGCCCAGATCTAATGTTGATTGCTTTAATATTGGAAAGGGAAAGGCGTACTGAATTTTTACCTCAGGATACTGAATTTCTACCTCAGGAACTTTTGTTAGGGATCATAAAAGATTGCACTACTACTGAGACGAATTTACTTCTAAAGCTTGAATGAACAACAGGTGATAGACTAGAAACAGTAGATAGACCATATATAGGAGAAACACCAATCAAATAGGATGTATCAGGCGTATAGTTGAGGCTGGACGTGAGGAGTGAGGATTGTTTGCTAAACCAGATGTTTACAAAGGCTGATCCTTAGAGTTGTATTGCAGGTTATATGATAATTGCTTTTTAATATGATCTTATGTTTAATGTTGATGGTTTTAATAAAATAATTTAAAAAAAATCCCAAGCATTGGATCTTAGGAACATAAGCAATACACCTGATGGGTAATGAATGATTGTTTTTCACAAAATGGAGGTGAATAACCTTTCTCCCTTTCCAAAGAGTTCAGATAATTGGCCAGCATTTCTTCTTTCCTAAAAGCCACAGACAGCATCTATTTAGCTCTTCATTGGTCTTGTTTAAATTCTACCTTTGAAAAACGCTCAGAGACTTCAGGTAATTGTTTTACATATATGTTGTGAGCCGCTCCGAGTCCTCGGAGAGGAGCGGCATACAAATCCGAATAAAAAACAAATAAATAAATAATGCAAAATGCAGCCATGCGAGCAGTATTGGCCCTGCCTAGAAATGCCCACATCTCGGCATCACTTCGCGAGCTGCATTGGCTGCCAATTGGTCTCCGAACGCAATTCAAAGTGTTGGTTATGACCTATAAAGCCCTACATGGCATCGGACCAGGTTACTTACGGGACCGTCTGCTGCCCCATGAAACCCAGCGACCGGTTAGGGCCCACAGAGTCGGCCTTCTCCAGGTCCCGTCAGCTAGACAGTGTTGCCTGGCGGGGCCTAGGGGAAGAGCCTTCTCTGTTGCGGCCCCGGCCCTCTGGAACCAACTCACTGAAGACACATTACTGAAGACAAATTACTGAAGACACATCTTTGCCGACAGGCCTGGGGCAGTTAACACCTTGCCCCAGCCAGTGTATGTTTGTTGCATGTCTGTTTGGATGATTGGTTTTTGATAGAGGGGTTTTTATAAGGTGTTTTAATGTTAGATTTCTATCCATGTTGTGAGCCGCCCTGAGTTCCTGGAATAGGGCGGCATAGAAATCCAATTAAATAATAATAATAATAATAATAATAATAATAATAATAATAATAATAATAATAATAATAATAATAATAATAATAATAATAATAAAAGTTCAGGACTTATCCTACTGCTGATGTCTCCCTTGTTAGGGATGATTGGTGATGATTGGTCCCACTGACTAATGTCATAGGTGTCATAGAACAGTGTGCCAGAGCTGGCACTCAGAGCCCTCTCTGTTGGGACATGTGCCATCGCCACCAGGAGCAGGTGCATCAAGCCACCACTGCCCCCCTGGAGCAGGAGCCCCGCCCAGCACAAAGGAGGCGAAGCAGCCGACTAGCAAGGTCAAGTAGAAGCAGTAGAGCAGAGATCACCAACCATTGTCGATTGGTGGACTGGAGGAAAAGAAAGGGGGAAGCATTTTAAATGCATGCATGAGTGCACGGGGCCGCAAGCACGGACGTGCTGCAAATGGGGTGGGGCTAGTGCCTGCATGATACTCACTAGCCCTGCCCTAGTCTTGCATGGTGCAGCGCCTTGTATCTGCACCCCATAGCACAGCCGTTTTTGCGCCTTGCAGCACAGTGGCTCATTTTTGCACCCCCTGATTTTTGTGTGCCAGAGGCAGCACTCAGAGGCACCTCCCTGCCCCTCCATGAGGGCACCACAATGCTGATGCATCCCTGGTACTTTGCGATAGATAAGTGGGTTTGGGGTTGCGGTTTGGGCACTCGGTCTCTAAAAGGTTCGCCATCACTGTCATAGAATAATAGAGTTGGAAGAGACCTAGAAAGTCTTCTGATCCAACCCCCCCTGCTCAAACAAGAGATCCTGTACCATTGCAGACAAATGGCTGTCCAATCTCTTTTTGAAAACCTCCAGTGATGGAGCACCCATAGCTTATGAAGGAAAACTATTCCATTGGTTGATTGCTCTCACCATTAGGAAATCTCTCCTCAGTTCTAGGTTGCTTCTTGGAGAACTGGGAACTGAGAACCAGGCAAACATAGAAAAAGCCAATAGTCCATTGGCTTCATGACTTTTTCTAAATCTGAAGAATGGGTTGCAATAGGCAGCAATGACAAAAAGCTCTAGATGATCTTTTGCTGTATCCCAACTATGATTTTTTTTTAAAAAAGGAAGAATAAATAAAAAGATAACAAGAAGATGCATTAATTGGTTGTCCATGGGGTTTAAAAAGAAAGGATGCAAAAGGAATTTTATATATATATATATATATATATATATATATATATATATATATATATATATATATATATATATATATATATATATATATATATATATATATATATATATATATATATATATATATATATATATATATATATATATATATATATATATATATATATATATATATATATATATATATATATATATATATATATATATATATATATATATATATATATATATATATATATATATATATATATATATATATATATATATATATATATTCACTTACCAAAACATCTCCATGGAATTCCACCAGATGACTTTGGCCTTTGGAGAAAGAAAAAGAAATTATGTAACTGATAAACAAGAAGTACTATAAGTACTATAAGTCCACAAGTCATAAAAGGGCCAAGTTTGAAGACTTTATATCATTGATGCAAATTAAGCATGGATTTGTTTTTTCACTCTCTTATAATACATTTGGGCATATGCACAAAACATCTACAGTTCATTGATCCCTGAAAATATTCCAAATATTGGAGATATAGCAGAACACACACACATACACACACAGCAGCCTGCAACAATTATCAATAAATCATGTAAGTTAACATTTCAATCACATCAAACCATATCCTTTCTTTATATGATCAAAGACCAAACAAATAGTAAGATCAGAGTAAAACATTGAAACACAAATCAATCAAACTGACTGGATTTAAGTAACAAACAAAACTGACATTAATTAGTATCAACCAAGCTTAGTATGTTGTGTTCATGCAACTATCACTTCCTTAATTAACCTGGTTACATGGACAAATGATCAATATAAATGTCAAAGATTTATCTGTCCATTTCATTTGAGTTTATTGATATAAAGAGAGGATGCTGATATAAACAGATTAGAGAAAATATATCTTCTATCAGCCCCAGTTCTTGACATACACATTTTTCTTACTTAATCTGTAATTCATAGATTCTTGGTTCATTTCCTTCACTAATGCACCTTGCCTAGGATTAGAATGTTTTTGCTGTAGATACATTTTATTGAAAACTTTGACTTAGTTGACATCTGCTCTGGAAGAATTTCAAATGTTCTGCTATGGAATCATTGGTTTTTATTTATGTTTTAATTAGTCTTGCAACTATCTCCTCTGGTGATTACCATCTTTAAATTGGCAAAAGTCACATTAAATGTCTTTCTGCTTCCTTAATATTAAACTCCACAGGCATACAGCATAATTCACCTGTTTCCATACTGTTGTTTTCATTATTTCATTATTGCTTTGCATTAAGGGCGCAGTTTGTGGCTAAACTGCCTTTAACTCAGTCATACAGTACATAGAATACTGTTCTGGAGCACTTAACTCTTGGAAGACCTACACACTTTTGTTTGATAATAAGTAATCTGATATGCCACGAGACATCTTTGATTAAACTTTGGACTATGAGATGTGAGAGTCCATAAGGACTGCATATTATTTAGATCAGTGTTTCTCAACCTCAGGAGCTTTAGGTCAGGGGTCTTCAAACTTGGCCTTTTTATGACTTGTGGACTTCAACTCCCAGAATTCCTCAGCCAGGCACACTGGCTGAGGAATTCTGGGAGTTGAAGTCCACAAGTCATAAAACGGCCAAGTTTGAAGACTCCTGGACTAGGTGAACTCCATCACCCAGAATTCCACAGCCAGTATTCCCATCTTAAAGACAGTGGAGCTGAGAAAATTGTGTAAGCTTCATCTTTTCACCTAATCTTTTGACCATAGAAGATTCTGTCCTTCATACCTTGTTTTGGAAGCAGATGTCAATTAGCAAACCCCAAAGAAGTAATCTTCAAGGCAAATGAGTTCCATAAAAGATAAACTTGATTGGATACATCATCTCAGAACTGGAGAAGCAAAACCAGCTCTGGTTTTCCTGCGTGAAAACTTGTCACATTAAACAATAGATTCCCTTGTTCTCATCCCACCCACCCACCCACCCCGAGTGTTCACATTGTCCAATAGTATAGCTTCTTTTTGTTATGGGAATAGTCCACTTCTCTGTGAAGCACCTGCAGTAGTGACCTTGGTGGCTGGCAGGTTCTCATGGTTCATGAATGGCTTCTTGGTATCCAGTTTCTTCCCTTCCCATACCCACCTTTCCCCTTTATTTTTTGGCAAGTTGGTCAGTGATAGAAGCTAGAAGGAAATATAACGATTTAATGACAGCAGAATTTGGTTTTCTAGGGTTTGGGCAAGCCTAGGGTTTTTTTTTATCAATCGTTTGTTTGATCTCGATCAAAACCATGACACAGAGGTAATAAATAAAATTATAGATTTATAAATCTATAAAAATGTATATCAGCTTGAGATGCATGTCAGGAGTTGTGTAACATGGTTAATAATTTTTCTCTAAAAGTGATTGTGATGGGCATTAAATATTTTTAGAGACCAAAATGGAGAATATTTGTAAACTGTAAACCATACATCTTCCCAAGCCCTCCCAAACTCTAAAGCTTGAAAATAGTGATAATTATATAATATTCTTGCGATGATACCTCTAGCGCCATCAAACAACATCTGCCTATCCCGGGTCCTTGGGAAGGACTAGACAGGTGGATAAAAATGCCAACCATTTTGCTGACTCTGCAGCGAAATGTTATAATAATAGGCGAGAAGTTCTAGGATTAATCAAAAGATACTGATGTAGAATCCGAGGGCCTCCAAGCTCCAGGTTTTTGTAACCTTGATTTAAGTGCAGGTAATCCTCAGCTTGTGGCCACAGTTGAGCCCAAAATTTCTGTTGCTAAGTGAGACATTTGCTAAGTGGATTTTGCCCCATTCTGCCACCTTTCTTGCAACAGTTGTTAAATCAGACATGTCAAACACAAGGCCCGAGGGCCAGATGCAGCCAATGAAGTGGTTTCATGTGGCCCATGAAGCCATCCTGGAAACAGTGAGGGAACAGCCCCCACTGCCTTGGCCCTGGCCCAGGCCAGTTGGGAGCCAATGTACAATTTTGTGGTGGCCATCTTGGCACTTGCCCCAGTGGACCATGCCTTGGCACTTGCCCCGGTTCCACCCCCTTCTGCCAGAGACCCTCAGATCTGTCCCAATCCTGCCCAGCCCCCCCCCATAGGCACCCTTGACGTGAATGATGTAGAACTGGCCACGCCCATCCAGTAGGCCACACCCACTCCATCCACACCCACTCAGTAGGCTGCACCCACTCTGGCCACACCCACCTGACTCCCCAGGCCAACCACAATGCTGATGTGGCCCTCAATGAAATTGAGTTTGATACCCCTGTGTTAAATGAATCAGCGCAATTGTTAAGTGAATCTGGCTTCCCCATTGACTTTGCCTGTCAGAAGGTCGCAGAAGGAGAGATCACATGGTCCCGGGATATTGCAACCGTCATCAATATGAATCAGTTGCCAAGTGTCTGAATTTTGATCATGTGATCATAGGGAGTGAAAAATAGTCATGTCGCTTTTTTCAGTGCCGTTGAAACTTCAAACAGTCCCTAAGTGAACTCCTGTAAGTTGAGAACTACTGATAATTTTTTGCTAAAGCCAATAAGTATTGTTGTTGTTGTTAGTTGCAAAGTCGTATCCGACCCATCGCGACCCCATGGACAACGTTCCTCCAGGCCTTTCTGTCCTCTGCCATCTTCTGGAGTCCATTGAAGCTCAATGCCTACTGCTTTAGTGACTCCATCCAGCCACCTCCTTCTCTGTCGTCCCCTTCTTCTCTTGCGCTCCATCTTTCCCAGCATCAGGCTCTTCTCCAGGGAGTCCTTCCTTCTCATTAGGTGGCCAAAGGACTTGAGTTTCAACTTCAGGATCTGGCCTTCTAAAGAGCAGTCAGGGTTGATCTCCTCTAGGACTGACCGGTTTGACCGCCTTGCTCATGCCTACTGCTTTGGTGACTCCATCCAGCCACCTCATTCTCTGTCGTCCCCTTCTTCTCTTGCCCTCCATCTTTCCCAGCATTAGGCTCTTCTCCAGCGAGTCCTTCCTTCTCATTAGGTGGCCAAAGGACTTGAGTTTCAGCTTCAGGATCTGGCCTTCTAAAGAGCAGTCAGGGTTGATCTCCTCTAGGACTGACCGGTTGGATCACCTTGCAGTCCAGGGGACTCGCAGGAGTCTTCTCCAGCACCAGAGTTCAAAGGTCTCAGTAAGTATTAAGCATGATAAAATCAGGCAATATAGGTATTAGAATACTTAACAGTTAATAACAAAATATTCAACAGTTAATAATAAAAACAACAACAACTGCTTGCTTATAAAATGGACAGTGTAAAAGGTAATGTACAGTTATAAAAACAGATATGGAGACCTGTCTGATGTTCTTGTTATCTCTTATTCTTCACAAACGTAATAAAATAAAATAATAAAGTAGGAAAATGGATTCCAGTCAGAATGATTTGTGACCCAGATTTCAAAGTTAATTCAGTCATGAATTTGCATCCAATTCGGCTTTCCAAGCGAGGTCATCAGCTCCATTATTTAGCCATCTGTACTAAATCAAAATATCCCATCTTCCCCAGCTCTTCAGCCATCATTGCTTTCGTGTCTGCAAGAGAACAAATTGCCACAATTTGTCTGTTTTACTAGAATATTAACAATGTTGGCTGCAACCTGCTCTCATAAATCTAGCTTGTTTGTTGAAATATTACCGCATGCCCTATTTTTATGGGGTGTTAGTTATATCATTGATTTTACATCCTTGCAAGGCTGTTTAGTCAGCGCAGGAAAATTCTGCGGCTGATACCAGCTAAACCTCTGCCATTTTATTACGTCTCTGTGTTTGCCATTTGCTTTTAAAGGTTGTGCTTTTAACCTTCACATCAATGTAATGGAGGATAGATAGCAATAGCAACAGCACTTAGATTTATATACCGCTTCTCAGTGCTTTACAACTCTCTCTAAGCAATTTACAGAGTCAGCATATTCTCCCCCCCCACAACAACCTGGGTTTTCATTTTACCGACCTCAGAAGGATGGAAGGCTGAGTCAATCTTGAACTGGTCAGGATCGAACTCCAGACTGTGGGCAGAGTTAGTCTGCAATACTGCATTGTAATCACTGCACTGCATTCTTGGATGGATGGATTCATTGATGTAGATATCTCTCTCTCTCTCTCTCTCTCTCTCTCTCTCTCTCTCTCTCTCTCTCTCTCTCTCTCTCTCTCTCTCTCTCCACCATCCTAGGTATAGCTCAGTTTCTCAGAATTATGACTCTTTCTTTAACTTTCATTTGTTTCTCAAAAAGAAGGAAAACCATTTTATGCTACATTAGAAACAAATACTGTACATTTATGGAGATTAGGAGATTAGGATTACATTCATATTTTGCAGGTTTTTAGAATCCTAGTCAAAAATGGACACTTATTTTATTTTTTTATAAAAAATTGGGGTTTTTCCCCCACTTTTGAAAGTGAAAAGAGAGAAAAACCATCCCTCAGTAGACAGATGCATTCCATTACAACAGCATTGATCACACTGTTGAGAGACCCTGAAAGACGACATTGAAGATAGATCATTTTGGAGAGAATCCATTCATGTGTGTCACTAAGGGTCACCTCCAACTTGGTGTCAGTTATTTATTTATCTATTCAATTTACATGGACATTGACATAAACATATGATGCTGGGTGGCTAACAATTAATAAAAACAGCACGACAGAAATAATAACTTCCATATCAGATTGTTCCACAACAATCAGGCTAATCAGGAAAGGGCAAGCCATTGGTTTATGATTAGAGAGCAAACCCACTCCTTCTAGCACAGATGATGTTACCTAGTTGGGTCATGAAATGTCTGCTAGAAAATAACCAAGCTCAGAGAGCTGCTCCTCCTCCTCCTCCTCCTCCTCCTCCTCCTCCTCCTCCTCTTCTTCTTCTTCTTCTTCTTCTTCTTCTTCTTCTTCTTCTTCTTCTTCTTCTTCTTCTTCTTCTTCTCCTCCTCCTCCTCTTCTTCCTCCTTTAACTTTTCCTCTTCCTTTTTTCCTCCTCCTCCTCTTCTTCCTCTTCTCCTTTTTATTTTTTCCTTCTCTTCTTTCTCTTCTCCTTTTTATTTTTCTCCTTCTCCTCCTCCTCCCCTCCTCTTCCTCTTCTTCTTCCTCCTCTTTTTTATTTTTCTCCTTCTCCTCCTCCCCAGCTTCTTTCTCTTTCTCTCTCTTTTCCTTTTTCTTTTTCTCCTCCTCCTCCTCCTCCTTTTCCTCTTCTTCTTCTTCTTCTTCTTCTTCTTCTTCTTCTTCTTCTTCTTCTTCTTCTTCTTCTTCTTCTTCTTCTTCTTCTTCTCCTTCTCCTCCTCCTCCTCCTCTTCCTTGTCTTCTCCTCCTCCTCCTCCTCCTTCTCTTTCTCTTTCTCCTTCTCCTCCTCCTCCTCCTCTTCTTCTTATTCCTCCTCCTCCTCCCCCTCCTCCTCCTCCTCTTCTTCTTCTTCTTCTTCTTCTTCTCCTCCTCCTCCTCCTCCTTCTCCTCCTCCTCCTCTTCTTCTTCTTCTTCTTCTTCTTCTCCTCCTCCTCCTCCTCCTTCTCCTCCTCCTCCTCTTCTTCTTCTTATTCCTCCTCCTCCTCCTCCTCCTCCTCTTCTTCTTCTTCTTCTTCTTCTTCTTCTTCTTCTTCCTCTTCTTCCTCTTCTTCCTCTTCTTCCTCTTCCTCCTTCTCCTCTTCTTCTTATTATTATTCCTCCTCCTCTTCCTCCCTCACTCCCTTCTAACACTGATGATGTTATCTAGTTGGGTCGTGAAACGTCTGCTAGAAAACAACCAAGCTCAGAGAGCACCAAGGGTCTCCCAGTTTAACCCTACTGGAACTCTTTTCTACTGGAACTTCCACATTTTCTTCTACAACTGATGATGCTACCTAGATAGGGTAATGAAACCTCTGCAAGAAAACAAGCAAACTCAGAGGTCCCTCATTTCGACCCTGGGCTACAAATATTCTCCTTCATTGGTACATTGTCTTCTCTTTGGCTTCAGATAAACAATCAGACCATTAGACTATTGCGCTATATTGAAAGACTGAGAGAGTTGGCTTATCCAGAATCAGTGGTAGAATTTTCTAGTTATGCCAAACTCTACTCTGCACCTAGTTATAGAGGGAATATATTTCATTTGTAAAGAGACCAACAAACAAAATCTGTGCCAAAATACAAAAAGGGCACACTCAGACTCAGGTCAGAGTACATGACACAGGAAATACAAGAAGGAAAATACTATTGGGAGAAGGGAATATCTAAGAAATATACTATTAATTAATACACTAATTATGGAATTACAAAAATTATTATTGACGGTTAATTAACTATTATTGTTTTTCTCAAAATATATGAACCAAGACAATACGTTGTACACTAGGCACTGTTATTGTAAAAATGAATAAAACATTTTAAAAAAAATCCACTGAACAAAGCAAACAATTCCCTTTCTATTTATAGCCATTGCATCATTGTCAAGCATATCTTTTCACAGGGTCAAGGCTGTAATGTTACTTGAATGAGACCTCGGTGTAGATTGCCGTTTCTATTTTAATTAGATCACACCCAGGAGAGCCACGTGTGGGTGTTTCAAATTCAGCATGCTAAGAGGTGACAAATGTGCCAAACAAAAACATAAGAGGGGCAGGGGGATTAAAAAAAGAGAAAAAAAAGAGTCTGGATGTAACCTGAGTGAATGGAAAGAAATTGCTCGAATTGGATGGTGATTGTAATTAGCATCTCCTGGACATCTCAAGTTTTTGTAAAGCTCATTTGCAAAATTTCACAATTGCACTTGACATCCAATTAGATAGAGAGATTATGCAAAATGGGCTCCATAATGGGGGTGGTTGAAAAACCTGAAATGTAATTAAACTCTATTTGATATTGGTTTCAAAGTATTACAGAAAGAGACCCTTCAGAGGCAGAAATCTCTGGGCTTATGTTTTCCCAAGAGAAGGGGGCTATCCAGCAACTGTACTTAATTGGTCAACTTTATTCTGCCATATACTACCTTGGGAAGACCACACTTGGGATATTGCATCCAGTTCTGCTCACATGATACAAAAATGATGTTGAGACTCTAGAAAGTGTGTACGGAATGCAACAAAGATTATTAGGGGATTGGAGGCTAAAATATGAAAAACAGTTGCAGGAACTGGGTATATCTAGTCTAACAAAGAGAAGGACTAAGGGTGATATGATAACAGTCTTCCGATATAAAACAGAAGAATAGAATAGAATAGAATAGAATAGAATAGAATAGAATAGAATAGAATAGAATAGAATAGAATAGAATAGAATAGAATAGAATAGAATAGAATAGAGTAGAGTAGAGTAGAGTAGAGTAGAGTAGAGTAGAGTAGAGTAGAGTAGAGTAGAGTAGAGTAGAGTAGAATAGAATAGAATAGAATAGAATAGAATAGAATAGAATAGAATAGAATAGAATAGAATAGAATAGAATAGTCAGGACAGAATAGAATAGAATAGAATAGAATAGAATAGAATAGAATAGAATAGAATAGAATAGAATAGAATAGAATAGAATAGAATAGAATAGAATAGAATAAACAGAGTTTATTCTAGTCCAACCCCCTACTCAGGCAGGAAACCCTACACCATTTCAAACAAATGTTTGTCCAATCTCTTCTTAAAAACTTCTACTGTTGGAGCATTCACAACTTCTGGAGGCAAATTGTTCCACTGATTAATTGTTCTACTGATTAATTGTTCTAACTGTCAGGAAATTCCTCCTTAATTCTAGGTTGTTTTTTATACTTGTATTCTATATGGAATATAGGTATGAATAATGTATGTATCCTCATAAGGCTGCCTTACATTTATCCACAACCCAAAGCTAAGGCCATCTATGTTCATATTTAGTTGATCTGAGATTAAAATGGTGTTTTCGTCTTCTCCCAACTCAACCCTTCCATAGTTTCTTGCCACTTTGGTAGGGACCATAGAGATGGCAAAATTAGAATCTGCCTAGGTCCTAATAATCAGTTTAAGCTGCAGCAATATTTGAGGGGCTGCCACAAAGAAGAGGGGTGGGAGTCAATCTATTTTCCAAAGCACCAGAAGGCAAGACAAGAAACAATGGATGGAAACTAATCAAGGAGAGAAGCAACTTTGAACTAAAGAGAAATCTCCTACCAGTGAGAACAATTAACTAGTGGAATGTCTTGCCTTCAGAAGTTGTGGGTGCTTCAACACTGTAAACTTTTAAGAAGAGAATGGACAGCCACTTGTCTCAAGCAAGGGGCTGGAGTAGAAGACCTCCAAGGCCCCTTACAGTTCTGTTATTCTATGTACACTCCTGTCTCTTCTGGTTATAGACCATTTTACTTTGGACTTGACATAACACAAAGCTTCTGTAATGTCTAGTTAGAGCTTTCTGGAAATATGTGTCTAATGCTTCTTTCTAACATTTTCCCTCTTCTTGTGAAACAGTATGTCAAAAGACCTACTTAAGGACTTGTGAGAAAATGCTTGACCTCTCTAAGAGAGAGGCAGTCAGAAGTGTGGGTATCTGAGTGTCCATGGTGATATTGTTTTCATAGAGATGGCCAGGAATAGTTTTATAAGATGGACCGGTATATTTGAATCTCTACAACTCCTTCTGTTTCTTCAGTAAGGGACATGATTTTGGCCAAATTATTTAATTTATTTTTAATTATTTTAAATTTTGTATATTTATATGTTTTTTAAATTTTAGGCTGTACACCGCCCCGAGTCCTTCGGGAGAGGGGCGGTATAGAAATTTGATTAATAAATAAATAAATAAATAAATTGTCAATTTCATTTTTTTTTCTCGGTTGCTCAAATTTCCAATCCTTTTATCTGATTTTATCTGATCATGAATCCCAGCGACCAGTCAGGGCGCATAGGGTTGGCCTCCAACAGGTCCCGTCTGTTAGACAGTGTCGTCTGGCAGGGCCTAGGGCAAGGGCCTTCTCCGTTGCTGCCCCAGCCCTCTGGAACCAGCTTCCCTCAGAGGTTCGTACTGCTTCCTCCCTCCTAGCTTTCCGGAAAGTGCTGAAGACACATCTACGCTGACAGGCTTAGGGCATGTGAGCTGCGCTCTGCCCCTCGGCCCTAAGAATGTCCCGCCATCAGCGGCTGTGAATTGATTTTGTTTGTATGTGGTATGAATGTGGTTAATTTTAAAATTGTTATTGTATTGTTGTTGTAAGCCGCCCTGGGTCTTAGGAGAAGGGCGGCATATAAATGTGAATATTAAATTAAATTAAATTAAATTTCTGCATCAGTTGTAGATCTTTAGAAAAACCATTAAAATGTTTATAGAAATTCTATAATTCCTTTTAATACAGATACACTTGGAAGCCTTTATCCTTTAAAACATGTATCCCATAGACCCTTTCCATAAATACGTACCTTTTAGTTATTCATCTTCATATCTGTATTCCTGCATACAACTTTTAGATGAAAGGATCTGTCTTTCATTCACCTATTCAGCAAAAATCAAGAAAGCAAAGGCATAACCTCAAACCGGCAGGAGGAAAGTTCCAAAATAGTGTCAGAAAGGATTACTTCCCAAAATGAATAATGGAAGCTTGAAAAAGAAAACAAATACAAATACACTCAAAGGGCAGATTAAATGGACCACTGATTTTTTTTTTCTGCTGTCAGTTTTCTGTTTCTATTAATGATTTGAAATTAAACAAATTAAAACAAAAATATCTTTTTAAAAAGAAATATTCTTGCCATCCATACATTCTACTGTCCAATGATATATTTGCAGCTAATAATCACAGGTTCTGATCTCTCCTACCATTTTAGGCATTAATTTCAATCTTTCCTAAATCATTGTTGTTGTTGTTGTTAGTTGCGAAGTCATGTCCAGCCCATCGCGACCCCATGGACAACGTTCCTCCAGGCCTTCCTGTCCTCTACCATCTTCTGGGGTCCATTTAAGCTCACACCTACTGCTTCAGTGACTCCATCCAGCCACCTCATTCTCTGTCATCCCCTTCTTCTCTTGCCCTCCATCTTTCCCAGCATTAGGCTCTTCTCCAGTGAGTCCTTCCTTCTCATTAGGTGGCCAAAGTACTTAAGTTTCAACTTCAGTATCTGATCTTCTAAAGAGCAGTTAGGGTTGATCTCCTCTAGGACTGACTGGTTTGCAGTCCAGGGGACTCGCAGGAGTCTTCTCCAGCACCATAGTTCAAAGGCCTCCATTCTTTGGCGCTCAGCCTTTCTTATGGTCCAACTTTCACAGCCATACATTGCAACTGGGAAAGCCATGGCCTTGACTATATGCACTTTTGTTGGCAGGGTGATGTCTCTGCTTTTTAGTATGCTGTCTAGATTTGCCATAGCTTTCCTCCCCAGGAGCAAGTGTCTTTTAATGTCTTGGCTGCAGTCCCCATCTGCGGTGATCTTGGAGCCCAGGAAGATAAAATCTGTCACTACCTCCATTTCTTCCCCATCTATTTGCCAGGAATTGAGAGGGCCGGATGCTATGATCTTGTTTTTTTTAATGTTGAGTTTCAAGCCAACTTTTGCACTCTCCTTCTTCACCCGCATCAAGTGGCTCTTTAGTTCCTCTTCACTTTCTGCCATTAGAGTGGTATCATCTGCATATCTTAGGTTGTTGATATTTCTCCCGGCAATCTTAATTCCAACTTTTGATTCATATAGATAGGTAATATTCATATATTATTTATTTATTTATTTGGAGGATCTATCTCAGCATCCTAGAACCATAAAGACAGAGGCAACACTGGCATAATTTGGGAAGTTCTGTGGAAATAAGTTCTGTTAGTACTCTTACTTTCATATATAAGGTTAGTAGGAAGAAAGTATGAACAACAAATCTTTGGCATCAACTGAAAGTGATTTTTTGTTGACTCAAATCTTTTTCTTTCCTTTATCTTAAGGTGACCGTATTGATTCTGACAGAATTCTGTAAATATGAAAACCCCGGGTCAATAAGCTTAACACTAAACCAAGAACATCAATAAAAAGCTTACCATCTGAAAGCTGAAACAAGATACTTACCTACAACTTGGCTCTGGCTAGCTTCCTTAGGGTTGAAATGTTTGCATAAGTGCATAAGTGTATTTATCTTAAATAGTGCTAAAACAAATATCTAAGGCTGTGAAGCTCAGTAAAGTTTTAGCATAAAAGTCCCATGGAAATCAATTGAGTCCCATTTTGGTTTCCATCATTTCCTAAATAAGGTCAAGATGGATTTAGTTATTTCTTTTGAAAAGAGAGAAAAATATATTTATTTATGCTAAGTTCGGGTGCCCTTATCTCAAAGGCATCTTTAAGACTGCTTCTTCTCCTCACCTGATGAAGCAAATACACCTGGCTGATCTTCATTGGACTCAGAAACTGTGTAGAATCAAGCCTGAGTACTAATCTGTTGAGACATTTTGAGGAACAAAATGCCCGACAGAAGCAATGACAAACCACTTCAGTATCACTGCCAAAACCTATATAGTTGAGCCAGTAAAACCAGGAGTTGAATAGTCTTGAGATAAAAGGGCATCTGATACTCAGGGTAGTTCTTGATTTTAATTACTGAGAGATTTATTACACAGGAGAACAGTAACAAGAGCAACTGCTTTCATCAAAAATGGCATTTGAGGCCTTTAGCTTTCCAAGACTGTATCAGATCCACCTCAACCTTTCACACCAGATGGACTGGCCCATTTAGGGGACTAAATGGCTGTTTGTCTACATGTTGAGTAAGGCCCCTTGAGGTTCTCAAAGCACTCACTTCCAATTTGGCACCAAAAATCACGTTTTAGTTTTGTCGTTCTCCATTCAGAACAGGAAAAAAGCAACAACCCATCCCTCGTTCACATTTACCAATTGGTATGAATTTGCAGAAGAGCAAGAGCCCCACCAGAAAATTTAATGAAATAAATATGAATGGAGCATTTCCTTTTCAGCAGCACCTTTTTACAAGCATTCCTTAAAAAGGAAGGGGAAAAAAAAAGAAGTATATATAGGCGACCCTGAAATGAATCCAATCAATGAATTTCATAATGAATAATTTATCTGGCTCTATCGATCATAAAGATGTACAATCTGTCTCCTGAGAATAGAGAAAGAGTGGAAGAGCTGGAGTCAGAATACTATTTGTTTAAATGTGTTCGCAGCAGAAACAATGCGTTGTCTCAGCATTATACGTCTTCTCATTACTGGCTCAGCTCTATTAGAAAGATGCATTGCTGTAAAATTTATTCTCTCCATCCACCTTTCCCCTCTATGTGCTTAGCTGCACGTCAGATGGGGAAAGCTCTTCTAAATTCTGATTAATACGGTAAAAAAAATATTACTACATATTTAAGCTTTTAAGATTCCCTTAGCAGAGACTGTCAAAGGCTCAAGCTCGCCATGAATATGGTAGCCTCTTTTTTCTTCTTATTCCAAAGTGTCCAGTCTTTTGAATTTCTTGCCTTCTGACCAGTGGTGGGATTCAGATAGGTGAACAACCAGTTCTCTGGGTGGATGCTGCTTTCAGAAGTCCATTCTGGGCCTGGGCAACAAAAAATTAGCTCCCATTTCTGCCGAAGTGGTGCGAACCGGCTGGATCCCACCACTGATTCTGACTCAAAAAAATAAAAAAAGCTTTTTTTAAAGAAGAAAAACGTTTGTAATTGATTTTTTAAAAATATTGTTGCCTGTAACGTATTACAAATTATTTCCATTTTGAAATCTATGAGTCACTTTTCTATTGCTGTTTGTATTAGAATAGGGGTCCCCAACCCCTGGTCCACAGAGAAGCACTGGGTTAGAAACCGCTCCACATAAGAAGGGAAAATGCAGGCAGCACATGAAACCATGACCTCTCCCATTTGTGGGGAAAAAAACTCCTTCCATGGAACCGGTCCCTGGTGCCCAACAGGTTGGGGGCCGCTGTATTGGGACATTAAAGTTCATTTAACAACGTGGCAATTTATGCGGGAAAAACAAAAGTGTTGTGTAAGAGTTTGGAAGACTGATAGAGGTTGCTAGATGTCCGTGTCCATCTTTTGAATGATATTCCAGTGATGTGGATCCTAAGAGAGGGCGATGGAACTAGTAATTTCCACTTTTATCCACACATGAATATTGGAACAAATCTGTTCTCTGTCAACTACCTAACAGGATGACACAACAGAATAACTTTCACCTCTTTCTATATCTGGAAAAAAAATAATAAAGTTGCCAGAAGTCTTAATTATAGGTCTGTTTGAATATATAGGCTACAGATGTAGTTTTCTGAGTGTGCTTGGTTCCCTACTTTTTAGTTGTTAAATAACCTTATCCAAATGTTAGTAATCTAATTGTATAACATAAAACTACTTTTGAAAAGTATATGGGTGGTACGTGCTTTTATTTGTCTTTTTTTCCTCCATCTCTTTTTAATTTTATAAATGAGGAGGACAAAGAGAAGGAGGAGGAGGAGGAAGAAGAGGAAGAGGAAGAGGAAAAGGAAAAGGAGGAAGAGGAGGAGGAGGAGGAGGAGGAGAAGGAGAAGGAGAAGGAGAAGGAGGAGGAGGAGGAGAAGGAGAAGGAGAAGGAGAAGGAGAAGGAGAAGGAGAAGGAGAAGGAGAAGGAGAAGAAGAAGAAGAAGAAGAAGAAGAAGAAGAAGAAGAAGAAGAAGAAGAAGAAGAAGAAGAAGAAGAAGAAGAAGAAGAAGAAGAAGAGGAGGAGGAGGAGGAGGAGGAGGAGGAGGAGAAGAAGAAGAAGAAGAAGAAGAAGAAGAAGAAGAAGAAGAGGAGGAGGAGGAGGAGGAGGAGGAAGGAGGAGGAGGAAGGGGAGAAGGAGGGGGAGGAGAAGGAGGAGGAGAAGGAAGAAGAAGAAGGAGGAGGAGGAGGAGGAGAAGGAAGAAGGAGGAGGAGGAGAAGAAGAAGAAGAAGAAGAAGAAGAAGAAGAAGAAGAAGAAGAAGAAGAAGAAGAAGAAGAAGAAGAAGAAGAAGAAGAAGAAGAAGAAGAAGAAGAAGAAGAAGAAGAAGAAGAAGAAGAAGAAGAAGAAGAAGAAGAATTATTATTATTTACTGGGATGCTTCTATACTACTTTTATAATTATATACGTATCTGTGAATATATAAACGGTATGCTTTTGTTTTTCAGTTTTCTATGCCTATTTTTTATTACTTTATAACTTCATAGAATGTTTCTTCCTCTGCTTCTTTCCATTCAATTCATAAGAGCAAACATTGTTACAAATAAATTTTATGAACATAGTAAGTAAACCCATTATAAACTGTTCTGCTAACAGCGCTAGGACCAGATAATCTATTTACCTTCAGGCTCCCACTCTGCAATTTCTTGACCCAAACCTGGGAGGAACAACCCACAGTTTGGTGCCAAGCTTTATTTTATTTTATCTTTATTTTTTTTATTATTATTTTCGACAGAGTGCAGTGACCCTTTCTCGTGGAACTGTTGTGAGGGATTTGACAGCAAGCTGCTAAGAAATGAGTGTTACTTTTACTGCAAACATTTTCTTTCCTATATATCAAGAAAACAAATGAACTCATCGAAACCACCAAAGCCTCAGCCAGAAAGCACATATATACACAGACAAACATACACACACAACTGGATCTAAAACTCTAAAGCTCATTGCCATAGTAGAAACTTTTTGTCCATGTTTTGTTTTCCTGAGAAAATCTGGGTTCCGTTATCAACCGGGGACTTGGGTTTGGTTAGTCTAAAGAAAAGAAGAAATAGGGGAGACATGATAGCAATGTTTCAATATCTGATGGGCTGCCACAAGGCAGAGGGAGTCAGGTTGTTCACCAAAGCACCAGAGGGCAAGACAAGAAACAATGGTTGGAAACTGATCAAGGAGAGAAGCAACCTGGAATTAAGGAGAAACTTCCTGACAGTGAGGACAATCAACCAGTGGAACAGCTTGCCTCCAGAAATCGTGGGCGCTCCATCACTGGAGATTTTCAAGAAGAGACTAGACAATCTCCTGTCTGAGATGGTGTAGGTTCTCCTGCTTAAGCGGGAGGCTGGACTAGAAGACCTCCAAGGGCCCTTCCAGCTGTATTCTGTTATATTCTAAAATATAAGATCCTTTTATTCTTGCACTGAACAGTTTTATAAAGCTCTACAGATAGTTTATCAAGTAGTCCTTGATCTATGACCTCAACACTGGAAGTTTTTAAGAAGAGACTCGACAGCCATTTGTCTGAAATGGTATAGGATTTCCTGCTTCAGCAGGGGGTTGGACTAGATAACCTCCAAGGTCCCTTCCAAATTATTATTATTATTATGGATCATCGCACAGTCACCCAGATGTTCAGACTGGATTTGGCATTTTTGTCTACTTATCGAGTCCTTACCCAGGACCTGGGATAGGCAGATATGGATGTTTGATGGTATTACAGATCTCGTCGCAGGATGGAAGCGGTTCCTAGTAAGGCCGCATTTTGCAATTGACTAATGTTGAATTTGTCAATGCCAATGGTGTTCAAGTGGTGCTCCAGTTGTTTTGAGTTTGCACCCAATGTGTCTATTACTATTGGTACTACTCTTGCTTGCTTTTGCCACAGTCTTTTGTAGGTCTTTGTATTTTGTTATCTTCTCCAGTTCTTTCTCATCTATTCTGCTGTCTCCAGGCACTGCCAGGTCCACTATCCAGACTTTTTTGTCTTTCTTATCGACAATTGTTAAGTCCGGGGTGTTATGTTGCAGGTGCTTGTCTGATTGAATTCTGAAGTCCCAGAGCAGTTTAATTTTATCATTTTCTATGACTTTCTCTATTTTATGATCCCACCAGTTCTTGCTTACAGGCAAATGATATTTCTTGCAGATCTTCCAATGCATCATCGTTGCTACTTTGTTGTTGTTGTTGTTGTTGTTATTAATTGAGCCCAACATTTGTTAAGTGAATTTTGCCTCATCTTACAACCTTTCTTGTAAGCTTGTAATCAGAAAGCTGCAGAAGGGGATCACGTGACCCCAGGACACTGCAACCATCATAAATATGAGTTGTCAAGCATCTGAATTTGGATCTCGTGATCATGGGGATGCTGTAATGGTCATAAGTCTGAAAACCAGTCATAAGTTCTGTTGTAACTTCGAACAGTCACTAAATAAACCGAAGGCTATCTGTAGATGAATCTATGTCTGTTTAGCAATGTTCAGGACCAGAATCCATGGAAATATCAAATGACTGTTGCAAAGCAGAGTAGAAATCATTTTTAGAAGCGTCTACATTCCACAATTCAAAAGATCCAGCTTGTCTTTCCATAAAACAGCTTTGTTTAAATTTGCTTTTTGGCTTCGTAATATTGCTATATGTGCTTAATTCTGCAATCTGCATAATGTAATTACTGGATTTCACAGGCCATCGGGACAACAAGGATTTGCTAACATTAGAATTGTGATGTATGGAGTTATCGTTTTCCAGGAAGCCAATATTTTCCTGGCAATTTGTCTCTCAGATCAGCAATTCTAGCTCCTATCCAAGAGAAGCTAGTGGAGAGTTAAATAAGCTCATCATACAATTGTGATTAATCGCTCTGCAATAAACACAGTACAGGCATTTATCTACATGATCACAAATGGAAAACATGTCTTGCTTGAGCTGGATCAAAACACACCAATACGTTTTTGGCTTGTGGTAGTGGTTATGTTTTTGTACAACTTTATGATTTCAAGTTGGTATTTTAGCTTTTATTTGTCGGCTTCTTTTCATTCTCACCACAATTTCAGATCCACCAGGGCGCCTGTGGCTGAGCAGAATAAAAAAAAACCACAAAAATCGCAAAGAATCGAAAGCCGTGCTAGTAGGATAACAGATTGAACGTGTAAAATTGCAAGCCCTTATGAAAATATGTTCACCAGGAGAAAAAGAAAAGTGGCACAATGAGGTATTTGAATCACTAGAAGACTTGGGATGCTTCCCGATTATGCCCCAAAGTTCATAAATCTGCAATGCAAATGGACAAGAATTGTGGAATGTGAAATAAACTCAGGGATTATCTAAAAAAATCTAAAAGTCTCCAAGCCCAAGGAAACATCAGCCATCAATCACACCAATCAGCCAATAGGAAGGCACCATATAAACATGAGAAGAATTTAACGAAGAGAAGGACGAGGGGGGACATGATAGCAGTGTTCCAATATCTCAGGGGCTGCCCCAAAGAAGAGGGAGTCAAGCTATTCTCCAAAGCGCCTGAAGGCAGGACAAGAAGCAACGGATGGAAACTAACCAAGGAGAGAAGCAACCTAGAACTAAGGAGAAACTTCCTGACAGTGAGAACAATTAACCAGTGGAACAACCTGCCTCCAGAAGCGGTGAATGGTCCAACACTGGAAGTTTTTAAGAAGAAACTGGACAGCCATTTGTCTGAAATGGTGTAGGGTTCCTACCTGAGCAGGGAGTTGGACTCGATGACCTCCAATATCCCTTCCAACTTGATGATGATGATGATGATGATGATGACATGGTGAACAGCCCAAAGCACATATTCTAGTAGAGAGAAATTTCCTGAATGAGTCCAAAAGCTCGGAAGAATAATTCTTTGGTCCCGGTGACCCACCCAAATTCAATTTTGAATCTCCAGCATGTTCCAGGCCTCATTCTGCAGATGGGAATGTAAGGTGATATGATATGAAAGCAACTTGGAACAGAGTGAAAAGCAATATACAGAGAGTGCCACAAAAATGAGTAGATTTATGCTGGAAGGATAAAGTGAAAGGCACCTATAAGGAAAAAAAATGCTTATAAAATGCTGCAAAAAGAAAAAGAAAAAAGAAAAGATGAAAAAACATGCCTCCGTGTCTTCAAAGTGAAAGACATAGTTTAAAAAATATGGTAAATGTAGACTCCTTGCCTTCATTTATAATGTATACTCTGCTCAAGATTTTGAAAGGACCCCTTTTTTTGTGTTCTTCCATTTATAGTTTTATTCATAGTCATAGTTTGGGTTTGGGGGATACTTATTATTGGAGTTTTTACATTTTTATTTGCTGATTTTTATACCTTTTGGTTGATCTATTGTTGTGTGCCTGGTGAGAGAGGCGGCTATATTAATTTGAAAAGCAAATAAAATTCAAATGATGCCACGTGCTTGGCTGAGACTAAACCAAAATTGCAGAGACTGGTAAAACAAAACAAAAAAAATGTGGATCCGAACATAAATATATCAATATCCAAGGTAGCTGTTTCTGAAAACAAAAAGAGAACAAATGCTTGAAAATTACACATCAGTGGTGAAAGAAAAAAAAAAGCAGGTGGATGACTTGATGTACCTTGATAGAACATTAAACCAAGTCTGGGGAAAAAAAAATCCAATGCTTGCTTAAATGATGAGTTGAAAAATGCTGCAGATGAGAGAGGAAAAAAATGAATGTAAGAATGATTGCTTCAAAAATCAGAATGAGAACCAGATGTTGTATAACTTATATAAAGAGAGGGGGGAAAACACATTGTTGTACAGAAAAAAAAGCAAGGTTCTACATTTAGATAAGAACAACCAAATGCACAGGTATAGTATAAGTGGTACCTTGCTGAATAGCAGTAACTGTGAGAGGGAACTTGGAATCCTAGTGGACAATCACTTAAATAGGAGCCAGCCATGTGCTGCAGCTGCCAAAAAAGCCAACACAGTGCTAGGCTGCATTAACAGAGGGATAGAATCAAGATCACATGAAGTATTAATACCACTTTACAATGCCTTGGCAAGGCCACACTTGGAATACTGCCTCCAGTTTTGGTCACCACGATGTAAAAAAGATGTTAAGATTCTAGAAAGAGTACAGAGAAGAAGAACAAAGACGATTAGGCGACTGGAGGGTAAAACATATAAGGAATGGTTGCTGGAATTGGGTATGTCTAGTTTAACGAAGAGAAGGACGAGGGGTGACATGATAGCAGTGTTACAGTATCTCAGGGGCTACCTCAAAGAAGAGGGAGTCAGACTATTCTCCAAAGCACCTGAAGGCAGGACAAGAAATAATGGATGGAAACTAACTAAAGAGAGAAGCAACCTAGAACTAAGGAGAAATTTCCTGACAATTAGAACAATTAATCAGTGGAACAACCTGCCTCCAGAAGTTGTGCATGCTCCAACACTGGAAGTTTTTAAGAAAAGACTGGACAACCATTTGTCTGAAATTTGTTCTCCTGCTCGAGCAGGGGGATGGACTAGAAGATCTCCAAGGCCCCTCCCAGCTCTATTCTATTCCAGTATGTAGTCTAAGATACCTAGGCACATTGAAAAGGCAACTTTGATGGAATCAAAAAGGAATTTTTTTTGCAACCGAGTGCAAACAGCTAAACAAGGTTGAACAGGCTGGAGCAGAATAAATATGGACCAGAACAAACTGATTTAAAAGCAGTCATAAATGCTGTGAGAATGTTGGAAAAAATAAGGCAAGGCTGTAGTTCTAGATAGTGTAATTGGAATAATGCTAAAATAGACATGTGTTTTGCATGATGGGTAGATGGGTAAGTAGCGTCACAAATTTGGTGACCTTTAACCTTCTTAGAGGTTTCTTGGTAGTAAGGCATGAAGTCATTGTCAAGTACAGTTTGTGCTTTTTGAGAACAATGGTCTGTAGGACCAAGCATTTCCACGCACTAGTATTCTTACTCTTCTCTACTTCCAAGCAGGTCTCATACAGACCATTTAATCAATACGAATTGATTTAGTAATCAATACAAGACTACATCCTGCCTTACAAGGCACTATTCGGAGATGCTCTTAGTGTAATGCTAAAAGAAAAAAAAACAAATAAAGTCAATAATTGTCCATTTTTTAATGTATATATTACTTATTCAATCTTCGATTTATTCTAGCACTCAAAAGCTAGCTGATGTCAACAAAAAAGTGTATAAAACAGAACTAGGTGAACAGAATCCAAAATCAAAACTAATGTTCAAAAGTTTGAAGCGTGGGGACAGAACACTTTTTCTTAGTCCTTTGTCTGAAATGGTATAGGGTTTCCTGCCTGAGCAGGGGGTTGGACTAGATGACCTCCAAGGTCCCTTCCAACTTTATTATTACTACTACTATTATTATTATTATTATTGTTCTTCTTCTTCTTCTTCTTCTTCTTCTTCTTCTTCTTCTTCTTCTTCTTCTTCTTCTTCTTCTTCTTCTTCTTCTTCTTCTTCTTCTTCTTCTTCTTCTTCTTCTTCTTCTTCTTCTTGTTATCTCCCTAACCACTACATAATAATCAGGTTCCCATGTTTTAAGGATTTTAAGCATCATGGATTTATTTCAACATTTTTATTTCATTCATTCAATTATATGCTATTGGGTTGGGGTGACATGATAGCAGTGTTCCAATATTTGAGGGTCTGCCACAAGGAAGAGGGAGTCAATCTATTCTGCAAGGCACTTGAAGATAGGGCAAGAAGCAACAGATGGAAACTAATCAAGGAGAGAAGCAACCTAGAATTAAGGAGAAACTTCCTGACAGTTAGAACAATTAACCAGTGGAACAACCTGCCTCCAGAAGCTGTGAATGGTCCAACACTGGAAGTTTTTAAGAAGAGATTGGACAACCATTTGTCTGAAATGGTATAGGATCTCTTCTCTGAGCAGGGGGTTGGACTTCCATTTCTGTTATTTTTCTACGGTTACTATCAGACTTGACTTGTAACTTTCTGACAGTATTTTATTGTGCAGCTAAGAAACACACAAGAGAAGTTCTTTCCTTGCATGTACCACAAATACAGTGCATGAAAGATCGTCTCTCATCAGGGTGAAGGTTTGTTGTCAAACCTGTGGGTTGGTTTCTGAACATTTCATTACCAGGCCAAGTAACACCTTCAGCAGAGTTGAGGTACAGTCGGTGTTCTTCTCTTTATAAGGGCTTCACCTGTGAGTGTGTCAAGTGAGGGTCTTGTGATGGGTCAGGTGTGAGTCATCAGTGAGAGGCGTGTGATGGGTCTTGTGATGGGGAGGTTACAACTCATCCACAAGCTCAGAAAATGACCCTTCACACTCATCCTCCACCTGAGCTACAGATATTCGCCAATATTGCAGTATAAATTATCTCTGAATTAAGATAAGTGTCCCTTCCATTCAGAATATAATCTGATTGAATAAATATACAGGTAGTCCTTGACTTACAACAGTTCAGTTAGTGATTGTTTGAAGTTACAATGGCACTGAAAAAAGTGACTTATGACCATCTTTCACAGTTATCACTGCTGCAGCAATCCATTGGGCACTTGACAACTGGCTCACATTTATGACCGTTGCATTCTCCCGGAGTCATATGATGCGTTTTTGCAACCTTCCGACAAGCAAAGTCAATGGGGAAACTCACACCGGTCTCATCACAAGACCCGTCACAAACCCTCACTTGACACACCCACACCTGAAGCCATAAATAGAAGAGCACTGACACAGATATCCCCTAAACTCTGCTGAAGATGTTAACTAGCTTGGTAACAAAATGTTCAGAAACTGATCCACAAACTCAGAGAATGAACCTTCACCCTCATCGTACACCCGAGCTACAGATATTTGCCACTATTTCAAACTGTCTCTCATTTCATACCCAATGTTTTTAAACATTGTGCTGAATCAGTGGTGGGATTCAGCCAGTTTGCACCAGTTCGGTAGACCCAGTAGCTAAATTTTACTGCATTCGGAGAACTGGAGGCCTCCCAGGCCTTGAACGGCCCACTGGAAGTGCATGGATGCCACTTCTGGAAGTCCATTCTAGGCCTGGGAGGCCTCCCAGGCCTTGAACGGCCCATCAGAAGTGTGTGGATTCCACTTCTGGAAGTCTGTTCTAGGCTTGGGTGGTCTCCCAGGCCTCAAACGGCCCACTAGAAGTGTGTGGATGCCACTTCTGGAAGTCTGTTCTAGGCTTGGGAGGCCTCCCAGGCCTCGAACGGCCCACTGGAAGTGCATGGATGCCACTTCCGGAAGTCCATTCTAGGCCTGGGAGGCCTCCTAGGCCTCGAACGGCCCATCAGAAGTGTGTGGATGCCACTTCTGGAAGTCTGTTCTAGGCTTGGGAGGCCTCTCAGGCCTCGAACGGCCCACTGGAAGTGCATGGATGCCACTTCCGGAAGTCCGTTCTAGGCCTCAGAGGCCCAGGCCTGCATTGAATAAGAGAACCAGTTGTTCAGGTGTTTGAATTCCACCACTGTGCTGCATGGCTCCTTTCTAGAAACTGAAGTCTAATTTATTCAGGCAGAAATCTTCTACAAACACATCTACCAGCTAGTAAACCCCATGGAGTTCAAGATGGCTTACTTTCAAATAAGAATGGGAAGATCTCCTTATCAAACTGAGCTTGGAAATTGCATTTCTAAGAACCCAAAGAGTTACATAAGATTGTAGGACACGTGACAGGTGAGGCTATTTCTTTTTCCCCACAAGTGTATCCAAAATCTCAGTGGGGTTCATTAATAAATCTGTCAACTATGGCTTATTTGTACTATGAAGATAAATTATTAAAGCAAATATGTGTTCATTGCCTCCAAGGAAAGTGTGTTATCTACAGACTGGAAAGGTATTCTGTTTAAGAGTAAAACGATTGGACAGATCAATACACCCAGTTGTTGTACAGCTTTAAGAAGATGTCAGTCAAGCAGGTTGTCTGAAGTGCGTGCTGGATTGTTTCACAGGGCAGATGAGAAAAAAAAGATTTCTTGCCCCCTTTGAGGTGTAAAGGGTTTTTAAGAGAACGGGGGCAATATTCAATACTCATTCTATTCAAGATAGTTGAATAGGTTGCTCTTGACTTGCAACCACAATTGAGCTCAACATTTCTGTTGCTAAGTGAAACATTATGATGTTTCTTGCCCCGATGGTTAAGTGAATTATTGCGGTTGTTAAGTAAACAGTGTGGTTGTAGAGTGGATCTGGCTTCCCCATTGATTTTGCTTTTCAGAAGGTGGCAAAAGGTGATCACATGAACCTGGGACACTGCAACAATTATAAATATGGGTCAGTTGCCAAATGTCTGAATTTGGACCTCGTGATTGTGGGGATGCTGCAACGGTCGTAGGTGTAAAAAAAAGGATTTTTTTCCTAGCTAATTCTGTATTTTTTAAAATTAAACACAAATAAATATTATAGATAGATAGATAGATAGATAGATAGATAGATAGATAGATAGATAGATAGATAGATAGATAGATAGATAGATAGATAGATAGAGATAGAGATAGAGATAGAGATAGAGATAGAGATAGAGATAGAGATAGAGATAGAGATAGAGATAGAGATAGAGATAGAGATAGAGATATATAGATGGAAATGGAGATGGAGATGGAGAGAGAGAGAGAGAGAGAGACAGACAACAGATAAATAGAGAAAGAAAGATAGAAATAGATAGCTAGATAGATAGTTTATAGATAAAGAAAGAAAGAAAGAAAGAAAGAAAGAAAGGAAGGAAGGAAGGAAGGAAGGAAGAAAGAAAGAAAGAAAGAAAGAAAGAAAGAAAGAAAGAAAGAAAGAAAGAAAGAAAGAAAGAAAGAAAGAAAGAAAGAAAGAAAGAAAGAAAGATAAATAGATAGATATGATATTTGGATAGTGTGCTTCTTTCTGCAACAAGATTAGATTAACATCCTATGTCAGTGTGTCTAAATGAGTAGACTAATCAACAAACCGCAAGCCATTTAACCAAGAATCCTTCTATAAAATAGAATTGCTGCCTTCTTTTAAGTTAATCCAATAGTCATATTTCCTTAGCAGAATATTTGCATGCTAACAGAACGGTCTCGTGTAAGCAGAAATGCTTTAGCAATAACTAGGTAGGAAATAATTTAGGACTAATGGAATAAAGTAAGTAATTTTTAAGCTGTGGGCACCATCGTAGTACACGGAAGAAGGATATCTAACTTGCTATCGACATGCTTTTAGCTAGTTCAGCATGTTCCTTTCAGCAGCAAGTGCAGTTATAGAAAGAACTATTTGATTAGTTGCCTGCTCTGCGCCGCAGATGGAGAAGTGAATCTCATAGACCCACAGAATATTTCTCCCATTTAAACAGATCGCAATTCATGCTTCCATAATTGCAATATTAACTGAGCTTTCTTCAGCTTTGTTTGCAAAATAGCAGGCAGCTTGGACTACAGTGGCAAATCATCAGGAGTCTGGCTAAAGTTTTTATGAAAAAGTATACGTTTTGTTGAGACTGACTTCATGAGGCAAGTTTTCCCCTTTCTCTCTTTCAAACTATTTTGCAGGATCTGAAAATAACAAATTTGATTGGTGCGCACCTGCAGTCAATGGGATAAGGCAGTGATGGCGAACCTTTTAGAGACCGAGTGCCCAAACTGCAACTCAAAACACACTTATGCATCGTTGGGTGCCGGGTGGGCGTGGCCCATTGGGTGGGTGTGGCTGTGGTGGTAGCGGCAGACTGGGTGGGACTAAAAAGTTCAATCAATCAATTCCAACTTTGCAAGATCTTTTTTTTTCCCGCGAGAAGTTGAAATTGACTGATTGAACCTTTTTTTTTTTTTGCACATGGCGGAGGAGGCCTAAAGTGAAAAGGTTTTATAAAACCCAGCTGAAGGCCTAGGACTGGGGCGATGGTGCGAGTGCCCACAGAGAAGGCTCTGAGTGCCACCTCTGGCACCCGTGCCATAGGTTCGCCACCACTAGTATAGGGTCACCTGCTTGAGCAGGGGGTTGGACTAGAAGACCTCCAAGATCCCTTCCAGCTCTATTCTGATTTTATTAACTGAAGAAAAATGAAGAGAATAAACTTAAATGTTATCCAATGTTATCTTCCCTTCACTTGTGCTTTTCAATGATCTATATAAAATCATGCATGGGATAGAAAAGGTGGATAGAGAAAAATTCTTTTCTCTATCACACAATACCAGGACAAGAGGGCACTCCCTAAAGCTCATAGCTAAGAAAGTGAGGACAAATAAAGGGAAATATTTCTTCACCCAGAGGGTCGTTGATTTATGGAATTCACTTCCAGAAGGGGTCGTGACAGCTGTCAGCCTTGACAGCTTCAAGGCAGGGTCAGACAGATTCATGGATGCCAAGTGTATCGGTGGTTATTAAAACGGATGTCCATGTGCCGCCTCTATGTTGGTTGAGGCAGGCAGGATTCCCTTGAGTACCATTTGTTGGGGGTCAAGGGAAAGGGAGGGTTTTGCCTTCTCTTTCTGCTCAAGATCCCCATGTACAATTGGTGGGCCACTGTGTGACACAGAATGCTGGACTCGATGGGCTCTGGCCTGATTCAGCATGGCTCTTCTTATGTTCTTATGTTCTTATTGACAGGACCCAAAAAGTCAGGTTGTTGTTACTTATCTCCTCCGGGTAACAGACTATGCCTCCCCTTTAAGTTTTGTGCAGAGAGAATTGGACAATTCTTTTTTTTTGTTGTTGTTTAATTTTAACAATATTAACCATGAAATTAAATAAATTAAATTTAACTGATACAAAAACTCTCCACTCAATCATAGAGAGATAGATTTCTGGAGGAACTTTGAAGACCACGTCTAAGGCAACAGCTTAGATTGCACAGTTCTAGTACATATTAATGAAGGGTCCCATGGATTGATTCCTCAGAGTCAGAAGAAGAACTCACAAACCTAAGGTGACCAACTGTCCTCCTTTAAGGAGGAAAGTCCTCTTTTTGTAAGTTCTGTCCTCCCTCGAAAAGCGTCCTCCTACATGTCCTCCTTTTCGATATTTGAAGACTAATCTGCAGGGCTTTTTTTTTTCTCATAGAATGCTCAGAACGGTGTTCCGGCATATTTTTCTTTTTTTGGGATGGTTTTTTTTTTCAACTTTTGCATGAGCTGTGCTACTCCCCCCTATTGGCTTTCGAAAGCCAATAGGAATTGCTGCTGAACGCAATTTTATTTACAATATTTTTTTCTTCAATTCATTTGTGTCCTCCTTTTCATTGTAAAAAAGTTGGTTACCTTAACAAACCTGATCACATGGCAGCCTGTTGTGGCCCAGCAGTCCAGCTGTCAGCTAATGGAGGAAGAGATTTCTAATGAGCAGAATCTAATATAGGTTCCTGACCAATCTGACAGCAATATGATGGTCAAGGCATATGAGGCAAGCAGGGAAAAAAAAAGTCGCTGGATCACTTAAAAAGAACGAACCATTAGTTATTTTTTGGAACAAAAGTCGGATCTGACACCAGGATTCTCTTTCCCTATTTTCCTTAGCTGATGAATGTCTTGTGTGCCAGTGTGGTCAGTTGGCCGTGCGATTGGTTGTTTGTTTAGAGCTAAATGTCATGGTTCCGACAGATGAAACCCTTCAAAGAACTTCGAGGCACTGTTTTCCTTAAGGAATCTTTATTCGAGTAGCAAAGCATGGCACGAACACAGGTGAAGCCAAAAATATGAGTTCCCCTCCCCTGAACACATAGTATCTAGCGCAAATCCCTCCTCTAATTAACAGTCATAAATCACATTCTCCAATTAGTTTGAAACACAGGCTTTCCTTCCAGTCCTCCAACCCGCCATTTCTTATCATCTCTTATTTTAAAAAAACCCTTGACTCTTATATTACTGCAATATTGTTATGTCTAACTAACCCCCATACACATTCTTCCTCCCCCCCCAGTATCTTCTATTTCTAACTCTAAAAGTAGTACAAAGGAAGGAAAATGTCTGCATTTCCGTATGTTGTCAAAGCAAGAACAGCAGACGTTAGCAGCATTGACACTCTATTTGAATTCTGAGCAGTTGATTGGTTCTCTTGTTGATTGGCAGTTCAGATGGTCTAGTTTCTTACATAGTCACTCTTACACTCTCCCTTTGTCAGACACATACAATTTGTCTTTTTCCATTCTCACCTCCTCAAGCAACTTTATGATAGCTTTCCCGTCATAAAAGTAAATATTATCTTCTAAACAGACAAACTGCAGGGATGCGCCGCTACTAAAAATTTTTCCCCCCCTAAATAAAGTATAGGGAAGATTTTATCTCTCATGCTATTATTGTTAGCATTGCGCTTTTTGATAAGTCCTTTTGCATTTACAATTCCAACATTAGACATAAATGCAAGATATGGGAATGGAAGCAGTGTGTGAATTGATGCTAGTCAGACTAGAATGGAGCAGAATATTATTCTCTTCTCCTATTCTTGAAAACCTGGAGCATTGTAACATTATCAGTCAGAATTCTCATATCTCACTGTTGCTCTGTTGTGGAAAAGCATTTGAATATTCTGGGGGTGTAACTCAGATAAAGTAGCACAGGCTTGGAAACCTCTGCTTGCTTAATGCCTTCATTGCTTCCCACCTTTTCTGGCCATGAAATGTACATGAATGAGCAAAGAGAAGGCAAGAGGTGCTGAGTCCCTAAACTGGTTTTTAAAGAGGTTCAAAGTAAAATCTGACTAATGTACAAGATCCTTATTTAAGCAGGGCAGCTCAGAGAGCATCAAGGATCCCACAGTCCTCCTCCTCCTCCTTCCTCCTCCTCCTCCTCCTCCTCCTCCTCCTCCTCTTCTTCTTCTTCTTCTTCTTCTTCTTCTCCTCCTCCTCCTCCTCCTCCTCCTCTTCCTCTTCCTCTTCCTCTTCCTCTTCCTCTTCCTCTTCTTCTTCTTCTTCTTCTTCTTCTTCTTCTCCTCCTCTTCCTCTTCCTCTTCCTCTTCCTCTTCCTCTTCCTCTTCCTCTTCTTCTTCTTCTTCTTCTTCTTCTTCTTCTTCTCCTCCTCCTCCTCCTCCTCCTCCTTCCTCCTCCTCCTCCTCCTCCACTCCATTCTCTTATAGCACTGATTATGTTACCCAGTTGTATAATAAAATGTTTGCAAGAAAACCACCAAGCTCAGAGTGGTTGCCAACGATGGAGGCATTTATACATCCAAATTTAGTGGACTTTGAGAAAATATGGACATATAAAGATATCTTAGATATTCATGGGAAATTAAAATCTAAACAAGAATTGGAAAATTTAGGAATTAATTTATCCTGGTGGGCACATTTACGGATACTAAATAGATATGAAAAAGATGTAAAAATGTATGGATTTTATAAGGATCAAAATATGTTTGATAAGATTTTGTTGATCTCAGATGAGAAATTGATTAAGAAAATGTATAATTTTTTGTTAATTTTAGATATGGAAAGTGAACAAGTGAAAGAAACAATGATAAGATGGGCAAAAAAATTTGGTTATAACATAGAATTAGAAAAATGGCAAATGTTATGGGAGAGAAACTATAAATTGACAATGTCAACTTCATATAAAGAAAATCTGTATAAAATGTTTTACAGAAGGCAAAAATGTTTAAAAATATGTCAGATAGATGTTGGAAATGTAAGCATAATATAGGCACATATTATCATATTTGGTGGACATGCGAGAAGGCAAAGGTTTATTGGAAAAATATACATATGTGGTTAGAAAAAATATTGGATGAACAAGTGGATTTTAAACCTGAACTTTTTTTATTAGGCATCATGCCTGAAAAGACTAATAAGCAGAAATTATATTTAACTCTACATATTACTACAGCAGCAAGAATAATTTTCGCACAATATTGGAAGAATGAAGCTTTGCCATCAGAGGAAGAAATAATTAGGAAGATTTTGGAATGTGCAGAGATGGACAGATAAACTATGAGGCTGAAAGACAAAGAAGATACAGACTATTATCAAATTTGGAATTTATTTTACACTTGGTTAGAGAAAAGAAGCAAGGATTAGGAATTGAATATGTATTAATTTAGCAAATTGCAGACAACTTGTTGATTGGAAAAAATTAACATATATGGGAAAAAAAATAATAAAAAAGATTGAAAAAAAAGAAAGAAAAGAAAGAAAACCACCAAGCTTAGACCCACACTTAAGAGAAAGACTGGGGGGAAAAAATGAAATGGGAGGTTCATCTAACTAAAGTGAACACAGAGCACCATATTTCGAAGAATACCGAATCGCCAGGCAAAGATAAATGCCTTCAGTTAAATGGAATAACAGCATTGGAAGAGACCTTGGAAGTCTTCTAATCCAACCCATAAGAACATAAGAAGAGCCATGCTGAATCAGGCCAAAGCCCATCGAGTCCAGCATTCTGTGTCACACAGTGGCCCACCAATTGTACATGGGGATCTTGAGCAGAAAGAGAAGGCAAAACCCTCCCTTTCCCTTGACCCCCAACAAATGGTACTCAAGGGAATCCTGCCTGCCTCAACCAACATAGAGGCGGCACATGGACATCCGTTTTAATAACCCCCGATACACTTGGCATCCATGGATCTGTCTGACCCTGCCTTGAAGCTATCAAGGCTGACAGCTGTCACGACCCCTTCTGGAAGTGAATTCCATAAATCAACGACCCTCTGGGTGAAGAAATATTTCCCTTTATTTGTCCTCACTTTCTTAGCTATGAGCTTCAGGGAGTGCCCCCTTGTCCTGGTATTGTGTGATAGAGAAAAGAATTTTTCTCTATCCACCTTTTCTATCCCATGCATGATTTTATACACTTCGATGAAGTCACCCCTTAAATGCCGTCTTTCAAGGCTGAAGAGACCAAAAACTCTTTGCACTAACAGGCGACCTTATACTTCAAATAGGTTTTTTTGGGAGGGGAAATAAATTCCCCCCCAAAAATCAAAAACTTCACCAAGATTTGATGGTGGGAATCAGTAGCAGAAATGAAATGTTGGCTGTAAGGTAATGTCTAAAGCCTAAGGTCCACCACAAAAAGTCAGATTTTCTTTCTTTGTAGTATAATAGCACTCTCTAGGTGTAGGAAACGTTAAACTATTTATAACTAGGCTGATTGACAGCATTCATATAGCACCAACTCGGCAAGGGTTCCCAGCAGGTTATTAAAAAGTGAACATAAAATCCTTTAAACCTTTAAAAGAGTACTAAGGCAATCCACTCACCCAGTATCTGCATAAGCCGGTTGCTCATTCAAATCATCATAATTGAAGACTCTGCATCAAAGCTCTTCTGTAATGCCCACCTTATGGGTGGTGCATTGCTCTGTAGTGGCAAATTTAATTTAATTTAATTTAATTTAATTTAATTTAATTTAATTTAATTTAATTTAATTTAATTTAATTTAATTTAATTTAATTTAATTTAATTTAATTTAATTTAATTTAATTTAATTTAATTTAATTTAATTTAATTTAATTTAATTTAATTTAATTTAATTTAATTTAATTTAATTTAATTTAATTTAATTTAATTTTCACATTTATATGCCGCCCTTCTCCGAAGACGCAGGGCGGCTCACAACAAGATACAACAACAATTTTAAAATTAACCACACTCATACCACATACAAACACAATCAATTCACAGCCGTTGATGGTGGGACACTCTTAGGGCCGAGGGGCAGAGCACAGCTCATACGCCCCAAGCCTGTCGGCATAGATGTGTCTTCAGCACTTTCCGGAAAGCTAGCAGGGAGGAAGCAGTACGAACCTCTGAGGGAAGCTGGTTCCAGAGGGCTGGGGCAGCAACGGAGAAGGCCCTTGCCCTAGGCCCCGCCAGACGACATTGTTTCATGGACAGGACTCATAGAAGGCCAACCCTATGTGCCCTGACCGGTCGCTGGGATCTTGCAGTAGTGGTGTACATACAGAAAAAAAAAACAACAGTGTCCATTGCTCTTCTATGCCTGATCTCAGGTAGAAGGCAGACTTAACTTCCCTATTCAGGATGAAACAGGAGGTTCTGAAATACCTAGACAAGAAGGCATGTAGAACTGTACAGCTCAAAAGCCTACCGAGGCATCTTCCATACTGCTATTAACTATTAAAATAGAATAGAGCTGGAGGGGACCATGGAGGTCTTCTCGTCCAGCCTCCCGCTT
The DNA here is from genome assembly GCA_034064705.1 of Bothrops alternatus. Lineage (NCBI taxonomy): Eukaryota > Metazoa > Chordata > Lepidosauria > Squamata > Viperidae > Bothrops > Bothrops alternatus. The sequence continues at coordinate 295,719 of JARGCV010001091.1, forward strand.
AAGCAGGAGAACCTACACCATCTCAGACAGGAGATTGTCTAGTCTCTTCTTGAAAATGTCCAGTGATGGAGTGACCACGATTTCTGAGGGTAAGTTGTTCCACTTGATTGTCCTCACTGTCAGGAAGTTTCTCCTTAATTCCAGGTTGCTTCTCTCCTTGACCAGTTTCCAACCATTGCTTCTTGCCCTGCCCTCTGGTGCTTTGGTGAACAACCTGGCCCCATCTTCCTTTTTACCATGACTATGAGATATAAGGCAGCAATGGCGAAGGTTCCTTTAGAATCTCAAGAGCTTATACAGTCTCCTTCGGAAATGCTTACAATGAAAGACTTACAGAATGCTTTAACTGTTGCATTATTTCCAATAAATGTTACATTATCTTCAATAAATGATAAGCTGGATAAACTGGAGAATAAGCTGGAGAAAAAGATGCCAGAACAGAAAAAAGATTTTAAAGCTATGTCAGAAGCTTGTAACTTAGAGTTGAGAGAAGATATTATTGAAGTCATTAAAGGAGTATTTCTTCCAAATGAAACTGATCTTCAATTGGCTGCTGAACATTATATAATACAATCTAACCAAGAAGTAAAACAAGAACAATCAACTAGATCCCTTTTTTCAAATGGAATTGATTTACAACTGATTGCTGAACATTTTATAATACAATCTAAATCAAAAGGAGAGCAAGAAAAAGAAGAAGACAGTATTGAGTATAAAGAGAATAAAGGATGGATTTTGTTTGATAAACAGTTTATCTATGGACTGGAGGAAGAAGATTTGTTTCAAGAAAGGAAGGGTTGTTTATTCCTTTTAGAAAAAAGAGACATTGATTCAGTTTAAGATGCAATTTACTTATGGAGTTGAAGAAGTAAAGAAGAGAGAGTTATTATTATTAACGAGGGAAGTCTCGTTATGGAGGTTTACCTGGTTGGAAAAAAAACCTAGAGTCCGACTGAAGGAATGAAATTTAAAATTGTATGCAGGATTTATGGGTAAAAATTATGGACTGAATTAAGGACTAAGATTATGAGTATGATGTAAGAGAAGATGATTAATGGAAGATATAATTAAACTGATGAAGAATGTATTTGTTTTGAAATGATCTAGGTTTGATATTGAATTGATTGATTGATGGGATTGATAAGCATTATGTGATTTGTTAAAGTTTTAGGAATGTAAATTAGAAATGGAATAAACTGATTGTCAGATGAGAAAGCCCAGAAATCGATTGAAGAGATGAAACTTAATAAATGTAAGGAATTAAGGCTAATCTAAGATTAGGGGTTGAATTTAAGATCAATTTTACAAGTAAGATGTAAGAAAGGATGTTTAACGGAATATATTAAGATATATTAAGATATATTAAATTGATTAAGAACATAATTTTTTTTCTTTTTGAATTGAGGGGTTTATTGTTATTGATATTATTTGATTTTTTTTATTTATTTATTTATTTTTTTAAAGAATGGTAGAGGTTGATTACTGGAAGATAAATATAAAACTTGATGGTTTGGGTGATTTTATATAACCTCTCAATAGTTTGAAGTGATTTAAGGTTTGACTTAGATTGATGGTTTAGATGTAAAAGAAAATTATTATTCTTAACAGGATGAGTTGTTTGTTTTGTTTAATGGATTGAATTGATTTAGAGAGTGTATATACTATATAGTTTAAAATTCTTGTTAGGATTATATAATAATTTTGTTTGATGTAGTGGGGGTTTTCTTTTGTTGTACCCTGTACTCACTCTGGGAAGTCGGGGGGGAGGGTTAGGGAGGGATTATAATTTTATATATGATGTTTTCTCAACTGTAATTGGGGTTGGTGGAAGAATATGTAATTACTGTTATTAAGGGGTTGCTCGGGTGGCCTCTGGGCACCACATCTGATGGAAAATAGGAAGGAGGAGTGAAGGCTGATGTAAGTGGAAGTTGATAAGAAGGGGGAAGAGTAGGATGGAGATAGAGAAGGATGAAGTAGAAAGAAGAGAAGGAGGGAGGAAGGTAGGTAGTTAGTTGGTAAGTGAGGGGGGAAGGATAGGGTTGGGGGGATGTGGTGGTGGGGGTGCCGAGCAGTGATGGTAATTGTTTGGGATGATTATTTCCAGTTGAGTTATTAGTATTAGATGTATCGAATGTATTTATGTTTTGTTTAGGGATGATTGTTTATTTTAACATTATGATTTGATATGACTAGTATCTTTTTTCTGTAAAAATTATATATGTTATTATGATATAATTTTGTTAAAAGTTTTTAAAAATCTAATAAAAAAAAAAGATACAACAACAATTTTAAAATTAACCACACTCATACCACATACAAACACAATCAATTCACAGCCGTTGATGGTGGGACACTCTTAGGGCCGAGGGGCAGAGCACAGCTCATACGCCCCAAGTCTGTCGGCATAGATGTGTCTTCATGTGTCTTTCTGGAAAGCTAGGAGGGAGGAAGCAGTACGAACCTCTGAGGGAAGCTGGTTCCAGAGGGCTGGGGCAGCAACGGAGAAGGCCCTTGCCCTAGGCCCCGCCAGACGACATTGTTTAACGGACAGGACTCATAGAAGGCCAACCCTATGCGCCCTGACCGGTCGCTGGGATCTTGCAGTAGTGGTGCACATACAGAAAAAAAAAACAACAGTGTCCATTGCTCTTCTACGCCTGATCTCAGGTAGAAGGCAGACTTAACTTCCCTATTCAGGATGAAACAGGAGGTTCTGAAATACCTAGACAAGAAGGCATGTAGAACTGTACAGCTCAAAAGCCTACCGAGGCATCTTCCATACTGCTATTAACTATTAAAATAGAATAGAGCTGGAGTCTTCTCGTCCAGCCTCCCGCTTAAGCAGGAGAACCTACACCATCTCAGACAGGAGATTGTCTAGTCTCTTCTTGAAAATCTCCAGTGATGGAGTGACCACGATTTCTGAGGGTAAGTTGTTCCACTGGTTGATTGTCCTCACTGTCAGGAAGTTTCTCCTTAATTCCAGGTTGCTTCTCTCCTTGACCAGTTTCCAACCATTGTTTCTTGCCCTGCCCTCTGGTGCTTTGGTGAACAACCTGGCCCCATCTTCCTTGTGGCAGCCCCTCAAATACTGGAATACTGCTATCATGTCTCCCATATTTTTTCTTTTCTTGAGACTAGCCAAACACAAGTCCCACAGCCATTCTTAGTGATGATGATGATGATGATGATGATGATGATGATGATGATGATGATTGATCATCACACAGCCAGCCAGATGTTCAGACTGGATTTGGCATTTTTGTCTACCTATCGAGTCCTTCCCAAGGCAGATGTGGATGATTGATGGTATTACAGATATCGTCGTAGGATGGAAGCAGTTCCTAGTAAGGTCGCCTTTTGCAATTGACTAATAGCAAATTTGTCAATGCCAATGAGGGTGTTCAAGTGGTGCTCCACTTGTTTTGGGATTGCACCCAAGGCACCCATTACTATTGGTACTACCCTTTTTTGCTTTTGCCACAGTCTTTCTATTTCTATTTGTAGGTCTTTATATTTTGTTATCTTCTCCAGTTCTTTCTCATCTGCTGTCTTCAGGCACTGCCAGGTCCACTATCCAGACTTTTTTGTCTTTCTTATCGACAATTGTTAAGTCTGGGGTGTTATGTTGCAGGTGCTTATTATTATTATTATTATTATTATTATTATTATTATTATTATTATTATTGTTGTTGTTGTTGTTGTTGTTGTTTTCTTCATCATCATCAGCTTCCCCTTCAAAGGGAGTTCTCTGCTGAGGGCATTGAGCTACAGTTTGGGAGAAAGAAAAGGAAGGTGTGGGAAAAATGTTGTGAGACTGGTTCCATCACAGCATCAAATTTTATTTATTTATTTATTTATTTATTTATTTTATCAAATTTCTATGCCTCCCCTCTCCTAAGACTCGGGGCGGCTCACAACAACAATACAGCTACATATAAAAATTAATAATAATAATAACATCTAATCCAAAGATCCATACATACAACATGCAAATACAATCAAATACACAATCAAGGATGGAAGCACATTCCTCGGCCCGGGGGCAGAACAGAGTTCATACCCCCCCAAGCCTGTCCGCATAAATAGGTCTTCAAAAGTTTCCGGAAAGCTAGCAGGGAGGAGGCAGTACGAACCTCTGAGGGAAGCTGGTTCCAGAGGGCTGGGGCAGCAATGGAGAAGGCCCTTGTCCTAGGACACGTCAGATGACATTGTCTGATGGATGGGACCCGTAGGAGGCCAGCCTTATGAGCCCTAACCGGTCGCTGGGATTCATGAG
>JARGCV010001091.1:305000-312500 GCA_034064705.1 Bothrops alternatus
CTATCATGTTGTGAGCCGCCCTGAGTTCTCTGGAATAGGGCGGCATAGAAATTAAATTAATAAAATAAATAAATAAATAAAATGTAAGCCTCCTTAATGCTTGCTCAGAGGTATGATATCAACTCTCCTGCAGTTACAACCTAAATTGATTTGGTGATGGCAAAAGAAGCAGGTCAGAAACGTTAATAGGGAATACATATTAAGTAAATAAAGTAAGAAGGGATAATTTGAATACATGTAACTGGTCCTGCTTTTATTGAGAGAAGAAAGCACTTTCTCCAAAATGTGCTTAATTAGGATCCTGTTGGAAACACAACAGCATGTTTACTTCTTTGAATGATGTATCGGGGGCCAAATACAATAAGATGCCGCCTGTTTTCAAAATACCTTTCTCTGGACACACCATTGTTTATTCCAGCAATGGAGAAAAATAATAAAGCACAAATTATTTTAGGCAATGGCTGGTGGGTTGTTTTTTTTGTGTGTGTGTGTGTGTGTATAGACTTTTCTTTAAATAGAAAAACAGTGTTTAGTCAAAAACATCCATCATATCCTTCCAGATGGCTTTGCACGCTTATAAAAGACAAATAGTTATATTGCCAATAAAAATGGGAGTGTAAATAATGTAGTTCTATATAATTTCCTGTGTAATTGAAAGGTTCAGTAGGTGTGATTGATGCCAGCAGAAATCTGCCAGTAATCAGATATCTCACAAGCTGTACCCTGGAGTAACTAATGAGAAAGCAATATTGGATAAAGCAAATATTAGCTATTTGCTAATCAAATAACACTTTGAGCATCGAAGTCAAGAAAAGTTTGGGATTTCTGAGATTGTTTCACATTGTTGTCTTCCTTTTTCACAGTGGGGAGTCTGTGTAGGTTGACGTACACATAGAAGTAGCAATGGAGCCCCAAATTTATGTTGCTACGTGAAACCTTTGTCAAGCGGGTTTTACCCCATTGTGCGACCTTTCCTGATACAGTGACTTGTTATGGTTAATGATTTTTCTCTAAAAGTGATTGGGCATTAAATACTTTTAGAGACCACTGTAAACTATACATTTTCCCGACTTGAAAACAGTAATAGTTATAATACTCTTGCAGTGATACTTCTAGCACCATCTAACAGCATCTGCCTATCCCAGGCCCTTGGGAAGGACTCGACAGGTGGATAAAAATGCCAAATGAAACCAAACATTTTGCCAACTTCACGCCTAAGGCAGGATTAAGATTCACTATCTCCTGAGTTTTAACTGCTACTTTAACCACGATGTCCAACTCGCTCTCTTTTTTAATATTAGATCAAATTATTCATCTGAAGCCATGTGTGTAAATACTGTGTTTCCTTCCCCCGTTCTCCTTTTTGTTTGAAATAACAAAATATTTATTGAAACATTGTTCTAAGTACTCACACCCAGCTACAAGGGTCGATTAATATAGCGGGATAAATTTATCCCAAAGGTACCCAATGAGAAACATGATTTTGTTCTCACAATCTTGCTTTGTAAAAGCAAACATGCCTCCAGGTCAAGTTAAACTCCTGGTGATTTAATGCATGCAACCGTGCAGTTATCTTGGCAATGGCGGAAAAGTGATTTCCATGTTGTTTTTCTAGATTTTTCCAAACCTAGAATATATATATTCTAATCTAAATTAACAACCTTCAGGCTTCCTATTGGTCTCAGGTTTAAATATTAATCAGGCCAGTGGTGGCATTCAAACACCTAAACAATTGGTTCTCTGGGTGGACGCTGTTTCCAGAAGCCCATTCTGGGCCTAGACCTCTGAGGCCCAGAACAGACTTCTGGAAGTGGTGCCCACACACTTCCAGTGGATTGTTCTGGGCATGGGAGGCCTCCCCAGCTCAGAAAAGACTTCCGGAAGTGGCATTCATGCACTTCCAGTGGGATGTTCTGGGCCTGGGAGGCCTCCCCGGTTCAGAATGACTTCTGATAGTGGTGTCTGTGCACTTCTGGTGGTCTGTTCTGGGCCTTGCGAAAAAGGGCTATGGCATCAGCCAGTTCACCGAAGTCAACAAAAAATTAGCTACCAGTTCTATTGAACCAGTGTGAACTGGCTGAATCCCACCACTACCTTGCTTTAATTCTTGAGGGAACTTGCACCTGCTGAGGGAACTTGCACAATCTTGGTTATATTTTGAATATTTAGAACGGGAAGTAAAGTTGTGAGCGTCCTGCTCCAATGTATCCAAGAAATGTATTTATAACTTAATAATAGGTATATCCATGCAGTTTCAAAGGAGCACAGGACTTTAAGAATAGGCCAAACAGGGCATCACTTTCAAGCAATTTGATTAGGAGAATCAACTCTCTGTCTTTCAGCAGTGCAATGGCTGATTCCCTCGACAAAAGCAGCTTGTGGAAATGAACAATACATAAGCAATTTCTGTCAAAATAGGTTGATTTGTCCAACCAAATCAGATCAGCTGCTTTTAATTTATGAACAAAGCAAACGGTCTTAGCTACAGGCAGCTGCTGGGTTTCAGCAAAACACCCAAGAAGGGCATATGTTACGGTGAGTTACACATTCAGTAGTTATGATAGATCAGCACCAAACTTGGCTTCTGAGGTCCAAATAATCCTGTTGATGGAAGACAGGGAATTGGGAAGTTAGGGTTTCTCTGCAATTAGACAGTCAAACTAAATACTCATAGATAACACAATTGTCAACACTGCTAACATCAAATGTTCTTGCTTTGATAACATATGGAGATGCAGCCATTTTCCTTAATCTGTGTATTACTCTTAGAGTTAGAATTAGATGATACTGGGGGGGGGAGAGGAAGAATGTGTATGGGAATTAGTTAGACATAACAAGTAGTTATGTAGTGGTGATTCAAGGTTGTTTGAAATAAGAGATGATAAGAAGTGGCGGGTTGGAGATCTCGAGGGAAAGTCTGCATTTCAAACTAATTGAAGAATGTGATTTATGACCGTAAATTAGAGGAGGGAATTGTGCTTTAATACTATGTGTTCAGGGAAGGGGAATCCAGATTTTGGCTTTGACTATGTACGTGCCGATGGTATGCTACTCGAATAAAGATTATTTAAGGTAAACAATGCCTCAAAATTCTTTGAAGAGTTTCATCAGTCGGAACCATGACAGCAATTACACCAGTCTTTAAGTTATTCCTAATATTTTGGATTTGGGATACTTTACTTACTTTGAATTCAAAACCCATCAAAGCTCAAAAGGTTGAAGTTCAACTTCAAAAGAGTTATCTCATTTTTTATGGGTTGTTCCATCCATTCTGGAAGGGGTTTTTTTGGGGGGGGAGAAAGAATATTGATTTGTAGCCACATGGAAGGGAGACATAAGAGAAAAGGAGAGAGAAAATGAAATTCATCTAAATTAAACTGAATTCTTCTAGTATAAGCTTAGCTCAGGAACTGTCACACTGGGGGTCTTGAGCAAATTCCAAGGTAGTGAGGAGGAAGCAAGATAAAAGATCAGCATTATTCAATACTGCAATAAATTTCAAATGAAGATTTAATGGACTGGGAAGATGAATGTGCAGAGAAAGTAGATGGGAGAGAGAGAATAAAATGGAAAGTAGGGCTGGTGTGTCGTGAGAAAATTGGATGGGCTGGTAGGAAGTTTGGCTGATAGGCCAATTTTCAACTGAGATTACGGGATGGGTGGATTAAAATTTAATAAATATTTAGATGGAACAATTTGGGGGTTTCCTAAAACCAATAAAGATACAAAAGAGGGTGTGATGCCCCTCAAATTGGGAATTCTTGCCCTAATTAGAATTGGTTTCTGAGACCATCTCTATAAAAAAGAGATGGAAAGAGTGCAGAGAAGAGTAAGAAAAATGACTAGAGGGCTGGAGGATACACCATATGAAGAACAGTTGCAGGAATTGGATATATCTAGTCCAGGGGTAGGCAACCTTGGCTCTTTTATGACTTGTGGACTTCAACTCCCCCCGCACTGCTCCATCTAAATACTCATAAAATCTTAATCCACTCACCTTTTTATTATTTTTTAGGAACCCCACATTGGTTCCACCTAAATATTCGTTAAATTTTAACCCACCCACCCCATAATAACACCAGCTGAAAATTGGCCCATCAGCCACTCTTTCTACCAGCCCATCCAATTTCCTCACCCCACACCAGCCCTATTTTTATTCTCTCCTTCCTGACAAGAGAGACAGGAAGCTAGGAAAAATAACTTTGCAGTCTGACTGACACAATACCTTTTAACATAATAAACATGACTGCTTGGTTTTTAAAACTATCATTGCCTGTATTGGAAACCTGAAAAGAAATACCTTGGTCTTTAAAACAGGAGTTCATATTGTGCTGCCATAGTAACCAGGAGGTTGAAAAAAAAATAATTTCATTTTATACTAGTGAGGTTTTAAAGGCATCATTCTGTTAAGATTTCATTCGGACAAGAATGTACCTTTAGCTGTTTTGCTTTAATAGCTTTGAGAGTTCTTTTAACTAATAGCACCATTATTTATTTTTATGAAATAAAGCAAAACAAGGAGTGGGTTGTATAGTGTCACTCAAGAAAAAAAACAATCAAAATTCTTGAACTTTTCTCCCGTCTAAATCCCCCAGATAAGGAGGCCATTGGGGACACTAAGCAGTACAGGAAATACCAAGTAATTTCTCTCTGTTAAGCTATCATTGCTATCATCTATCTCTACTCACAGTCACACATGCCCTTGCCACCTCGAGGATCGACTACTGCAATGCTCTCTACATGGGGCTACCCTTGAAGAGTGTTCAGAGACTACAATTAGTGCAAAATGCAGCTGCGCGAGCAATTGTGGGCCTTCCACGTTGTGCCCACATTTCACCAACTCTCCGCATGCTGCATTGGTTGCCTATCGGTCTCCGAGCGCAATTCAAAGTGTTGGTTGTTACCTATAAAGCCCTTCATGGCACTGGACCAGGATACTTACGGGACCGTCTTCTGCCACATACTTCCCTTCGACCGGTGAGAGCGCACAGGGTCGGCGAAACAATGTCGTCTGGTGGGTCCTAGGGGGAGGGCCTTCTCTGTTGTGTCGCTCACCCTCTGGAACCAACTGCCCCCTGAAGTCTGCGTTTTTCCCACTCTCCTGGCCTTCCGAAGGAATCTTAAAACCTATCTCTGCCGGCAGGCCTGGGGTTGACTGTGGAACGTTGAATGAATGATGAATGTATCTGGGGTGTTATTTTTAATGCTTTTTAGTTTTGGACTTAGTTTTTTTGAAATATTGTTTTATTTATGTTGTAAGACGCTCCGAGTCTTCGGAGAGGAGCGGCATATAAGTCCGAAAAATTAAATTAAATTAAATTAAATCTAGTGACCATTCAAACTTACAATGACGCTGAGAAAAGTGGCTAATGACCATTTTTCACATGACTGTGGTAGCATCCCCATGGTCCTGTGGTCAAAAACTCCGATGCCTGGTGACTGACTCATGTTTATGATGGTTGCAGTGTCCCAGGGTCATATGAACATGTTTAGCTACCTTCTGACAAGCAAAGTCAATGGGGAAGCCAGATTCACTTAACAGCTGCGTCACTAACTTAAACAACTGCAGTGATTCACTTAACAACATGGCGAGAAAGGTCGTAAAATGGGGCAAAACTCACTTAACAAAGGTCTCACTTAGCCACATACATTTTGGGCTCAATTACAGTCATACGCCAAAGAGCACTTGTATTAATTTTGCAATTATTCTTGCCCTTTGTCATGGTTCTGACAGATAATAATAATAATAATAATAATAATAATAATAATAATAATAATAATAATAATAGTAGTAATAATAATAGTAATAATAGTAATAATAATAATGATGGTGGTGATGATGATGATGATAATAATAATAATAATAATAGTAGTAGTAGTAGTAGTAGTAATAATAATAGTAATAATAGTAATAATAATAATGATGGTGGTGATGATGATGATGATGATAATAATAATAATAGTAGTAGTAATAATAGTAATAATAGTAATAATAATAATAATGATGATGGTGGTGATGATGATGATGATGATGATAATAATAATAATAATAATAATAATAATAATAATAATAATAATAATAATAATAAAGTTGGAAGGGCTCTTGGAGGTCATCTAGTCCAACCCCCTGCTCAGGCAGGAAACCCTATACCATTTCGGACAAATGGCTGTCCAGTCTCTTCTTAAAAACTTCCAGTGTTGGAGCATTCACCACTTCTGGAGGCAAGGAGTTCCACTGGTTAATTGTTCTGACTGTCAGGAAGTTTCTCCTTACTTCTAGGTTGCTTCTCTCCTTGATCAGTTTCCATCCGTTGCTTCTTGTCCTGCCTTCAGGTGCTTTGGAGAATAGCTTGACTCCCTCTTCTTTGGGGCAGCCCCTGAGATATTGGAACATTGCTATCATTTTTTGATATCATTCTGTGAAACTCTTCAAAGAACTTTGAGACATTGTTTACCTTAAAGAACCTTTATTCGATCAGCATAGCTTTGGCACATACATAGTCAAAGCCAAAATCTGACTTCCCCTCCCCTCAGCACATAGATCAAAGCACAATTCCCTCCTACAACTAACAGTCATAAATCACATTCTCCAATTAGTTTGAAATGCTGGCTTTCCGCCCAGTGTTTTTATTCCGCCATGCCTTATCAGCTCTTATTACAATATTGTATGTCTAACTAACTCCCATCACATTCCTCCCCCTCCCCCCAGTATCATCTAATTCTAAGAGTAAAGCATAATAAAGAAAAAAAAAGGCTGCATCTCCATATGTTGTCAAAGTAAGAACATCCAATGTTAGCGGTGTTGACACCCTTCCTATAAAAGGTGCTAAGATAATACGCTACAGGTCCTATTTACAAAACGGTACCGGGTTTTGCCCCTCTGGACTACAGTTCTCCTGAGATCAATTTTGCCTTGGCTTTGTGCTTCATGACCAGGAGTTGAAAACTTGTAGCCAAACAAATAAAGCCTTGTAAAAGTAAATGTTAAAAAAAAATTACTCGCAGAGCTTATAAACAAAGTTATCTTTGCTTTAGGAAGGTGGTTAATCTTATTCAGTCTTGGGAATTGTGACTCAAACAAAAGAATGCAACTTCAAGGGCTCACATCGCTTTGCCTCCCTTGTCAGCACTGTTATTACTATATTTGCTTTGCTTTGTGTATTTAACCCTACGTTAAATCCTTTGATTTTAAAACCTTCCAGTTAGACTGCCCCATGGAAAGAATAAATAGCAACAAACCACCGCAGTGACAAACGGGGATATAAAATCAGTCACTTTGCTTTTCTCTTATCATCGGTGATATTGACAGCATACAACCAGAGAAGCAGAGGGAGCAGCTTTAAGAAGATCTGGGAAGAGGGTCATCCTGAATGTCAGAAAGTATTTACTGAGGCCAATCTGCATAGGAAATCAGTTCAGTCATTAATGTCCCTTCTTGGCTAGGTGTACATTATCATTCCTAGGAAGCACTGCAAGAACCCTCATTTCCTAGAAAAAAAT
>JARGCV010001091.1:317500-445000 GCA_034064705.1 Bothrops alternatus
ATTTGAGCATACATTAGTTATGATAGGGTGCTTTTAGCAGAGTGCACACTCAATTCTTTTCAAGGCCCATTGGACAAGATGCTATTTTGGCTCATCTAATTACGCTGCTAATATACACAAAATGGTTCTGTATGTAATATTGACAATGGTTAATGCCTCATTTGAAGATATTCCTCTTAGATAAAGCATATTAATGCAAAATCCTGGCCCCATTAATGTCAGTGGATATACTCCCATTAACTTTAGGGCCATTTTGAATTTACTGATAAAAAGGTGGAATACACTATTCAGGTTGGTGGAGCCAAATCTAACAAATAATATGAACAGATAAGGCATTAAAAGCTCTTTTCTGCTGGACTCGTTTCAAAGCCATGAAGACAATTTGGAGCAATTCTCAGAATAAAGAACCATGAAATCCACTTAGCCATTGAATAACAGAATAACACAGTTGGAAGGGACTTTGGAGGTCTTCTAGCCCAACCCCCTGTATCATTCCAGACAAGTGGCTGTCTAGACTCTTCTTAAAAGCCTCCAGTGATGGAAGACCCACAATTTTTGAAGGCAGGTCGTTCCACTGATTAATTGTTCTCACTGTTTGGAAATTTCTCCTTAGTTCTCAGTTACATCTGTCCTTGATTAGTTTCCATCCAGTATTTCTTGTCTTGCCTTCTCGTGCTTTGGAAAATAGGCTGACCTCTCTTCTTTGTGGCAGCCCCTCAGATATTGGAGGGCTGCTATCATGTCATCTCTAGGCTTTCTTTTCTCTAGGCTAGCCAAACCCAAATCCTGCAACGATTATATATACTATAATTTATTGCTTTTTTCTGCACTCTTTCCAGATAGATAGATAGATAGATAGATAGATAGATAGATAGATAGATAGATAGATAGATAGATAGAGACAGACAGACAGACAGACAGACAGACAGACAGACAGATAGATAGATAGATAGACAGATAGGATGGATGGATGGATGGATGGATGGATGGATGGATGGATGGATGGATGGATGGATGGATGGATGGATGGATGGATGATAGACAGATAGACAGATAGACAGCTTGATAGATAGAAAGATAGATAGATAGATAGATAGATAGATAGATAGATAGATAGATAGATAGATAGATAGATAGATAGGATGGATGGATGGATGGATGGATGGATGGATGGATGGATGGATGGATGGATGGATGGATGATAGACAGATAGACAGATAGACAGCTTGATAGATAGAAAGATAGATAGATAGATAGATAGATAGATAGATAGATAGATAGATAGATAGATAGATAGATAGATAGAGGTAGAGGTAGAGGTAGAGGTAGAGGTAGATGATAGAGATAGAGATAGAGATAGAGATAGAGATAGAGATAGAGATAGAGATAGGGATAGGGATAGGGATAGGGATAGGGATAGGGATAGGGATAGGGATAGGGATAGGGATAGGGATAGGGATAGGGATAGGGATAGGGATAGGGATAGGGATAGGGATAGGGATAGGGATAGGGATAGGGATAGGGATAGGGATAGGGATAGGGATATAGATATAGATATAGATATAGATATAGATATAGATATAGATATAGATATAGATATAGATATAGATATAGATATAGATATAGATATAGATATAGATATAGATCAGCGGTTCTCAACCTGTGGGTCGCGACCCCATTTGGGGTCAAACGACCATTTCACGAGGGTCGCCAAACAACGCAGTCCGCCATTTTTTCCCCTTTTCCTTAGCTGTGCTACTCCCTCTTATTCTATTGGCTTTTGAAAGCCAATAGAACAGACTCTCTTGAATAGAGTCTAATTCTATTCGCTTTCAAAAGCCAATAGGAATTGTCCAGGCTGTCTCTGCCCTGCTGAGCCCGCCAAAAGTCCCAGTCTGCAAACGGTGCTGCAAGTTGTCTGCAGCAAAGGTGAGCTGTCTGGAAGTTTCCACCCCTCCCTGCTGAGCAACTACTAAAACTGTAAGTAAAAGATGGCCAGGGGTGGGAGGTGGGAGGCCGGTGGGTGCAGGGAGAGTTTTTGGCGTGCGTGGGGCCCGGCGGGTTTTTACCTCCCTTGGGCTGGGCCAGCTGGTGGCCCAGCCCATGGTTGCCCTGCGCTGTTGCTGCCGCGGCTGCCCAGGAGTACCTGGGCCTGCCTGCCGCCGCCTCAAATGGGCGGCAGCGAAGGTAAGGCTAGCGGGGCAGCGGCGGGTGCAGGGAGGGTTTTTGGCGCGCATGGGGCCCGGCGGGTGTCTTACCTCCCTTGGGCTGGGCCAGCTGGTGGCCCAGCCTGTGGTCGCCCTGCGCCATCGCCGCCACGGTCGCCCAGGAGCACCTGGGCCTGCCTGCCGCCACCCCAAATGGGCGGTGGCCTATGCCTCAGCCGGTGCAGGGGGCAGCATCACGCATGCGCGGCACAGGGGGTAGCACCACGCATGCGCGCTGCTTGACAGGTCGGGGTCGTGGCCTGAAAAAGGTAGAGAACTGCTGATATAGATAGATATAGATAGATATAGATATAATCATTTTATTGCCAACTGAAAACATCCCTAGCAAGTATCCAGAACACACCGGTGAAAGTAAGCCCACAATTTTTCAGGATTATTGGCTCTACTGGTAACCATCCCCAGCCACTAAAATGCTCTTCATATCTTTCAGCTCTCTTGTAACTTTATTATTATTTCATAACCTCAGCTTGGCATTTATGAAAAGCAAATCATAACATATTCCTGCGTGACCCTGCCCTTTAAATATTGATGTATGCTATCATACCCCAACTTAATTGTCCCTTCTCAGGGGCAAACATATCCATTTTCTTGAAGCTTTCCTGAAAGACTTTATTTTCCATTTCCTAAACATTTTTATTGCTCTTTTTTTATTGCATTCTGGATGTAGACGCAGTATCCAAAGTAGAGTATGACCAATGAATTAGTGGATGGAACAAATGCTTTCTGGGAGAAGGACAAGTAGATGCTGAGGCTGGAGTCAAGAAAGGACTCAGCCTAAAATCATTACATCTCCATAAAAACTCTTAAGTCCAAGTCCCTTGAATTCCATCAACTCTTATCTAATGACAATTTAGTGCTGACCATTAGTCAACAAGATTCTTGTGTATGGACATGAGCAGTAAATCAACATAAGCGGAGCTTAACCTGTGGAGCTTCAACCTGACACATTCTCTGACTTGAGCATTACCACCTATAGAAGAATGGACTTTGAAAGTAATAAATTTGGCGGAGATGGCGAAAATATCGGCATACTTGAAAGATCGCTCAAATGAACAATACTTGAATGACTGGCAACCGTGGATAGACTATATACAAGAGAAACACCAATCAAATAAAATGCACCTGGCGTATAGTTGAGGCTGGACGCAAGGAGTGAAGAATGTTTACCAAACCAGACGTTTACAAAGACTAATACCTGTTGTTGTATGTTATGTTCTATGATGATTGCTTCTTAATATGATCTTATGTTTAAGGTTGATTACTTTAATATTGAAAAAGCAGACTGAATTTTTTATCTCAGGTTATTGAATTTCTACCTCAGGATCTTTTGTTAGGGATCATAAAAGATAAAATGTGACAGGCATATAGTTGAGGCTTGACGTGAGGTGTGAGGAATGTTTACCAAACCAGACGTTTACAAAGACTAATACCTAATGTTGTATGTTGTGTTCTATGATGATTGCTTCTTAATATGATCTTAGGTTTAATGTTGATTGCTTTAATATTGAAAAAGCGGATTGAATTTCCACCTCAGGTTATTGAATTTCTACCTCAGGATTTTTTGTTAGGGATCATAAAAGATAAAATGTAACAGACATATAGTTGAGGCTTGACGTGAGGTGTGAAGAATGTTCACCAAACCAGACGTTTACAAAGACTAATACCTAATGTTGTATGTTGTGTTCTATGATGATTGCTTCTTAATATGATCTTATGTTTAATGATGATTGCTTTAATATTGAAAAAGCAGATTGAATTTCCACCTCAGGTTATTGAATTTCTACCTCAGGATTTTTTGTTAGGGATCATAAAAGATAAAATGTAACAGGTGTATAGTTGAGGCTTGAAGTGAGGAGTGAAGAATATTTACCAAGTCAGACGTTTACAAAGACTAATACTTAGAGTTGTATTACAGGTTCTATAATGATTGCTTCTTAATATGATCGTATGTTTAATGTCGATTGTTTTAATAAAAATTTTTATATTAAAAAAAATAAGTGGAGCATGCATGAATTAGTAGCATGACTCACTATATGAAAATATTAACGTTAGGCAGAAATTTGAGCTCTTTGTCCACTCAAAATATATGAAAATAAGTATTAATAACCTTCAATATCCACACTACTGAAAATGAAATTGGAACAATGAAATTGGCACTACATAAAAATCAGTGGAATTCAAGGAAAATTATACTTGGGATCACTTGTGGCATTGTAATGACTCCAGACTGATAACTCTCTTAACCCCATCCCCAGGCTGTGTCTCTTCTTCTCCTACATAAATAAGTTCTTGACGAAACCTTGGACAAACAATGTGTTAAAATCCAGCAGATTCACAAAGTTGTCCTTCCATCTTGAACACTTAACAAGGAAACTACAGCAAGTGAAATGAAAGACATAGTATGCAATTAAATGATTAGCAAAACATTTTAAAGTAATTTTTAAAGAATTCCACTTTAACTCTTTCATTTAACCATGCACAGTATTATTTCTAGGAAATGCAAAAAAATCTTCCATTAATTCACGTAAAACTGCCCTAACAAACAATATAAGAAATGATTAAATGAAGTGAAAATACTTGCTGCTAAAAATGGAGTACAACTATGAAACAGCTATGGCAGTTTTCTGTAAATATAAATATCACTAATTTTAATGAAATAGTAATTACACTAATAAATATATTCTCAATTACATCCTGCATAAAAATTTAACTTTCACTCCCTAGAAAATTAAACATTATTTGAAATATATTTTTGCTTTGTGTTTATAATTATACGAATCCTATGGGGAAAGGGGAAAATAATGTGCTAGCTGAATAGTTTTTGTAACATTTTGGGGATAAGAAACTTGGAGGGTTTTTTAATCAAGAATATGCAAGAATTTAATTTTCTTCCCAAATGAATTAAAACCTACCCTATTATATGTTCCACATCTATATGCCAACTGAAACACACATATGCTTACATTTGAAATCTTATGAGTTTCATTAAAGCATACATATACTTTCAAGATGGATATATCAGGAGAAACGGTGGACATAAGAACAAATAGATATTAAACAAAATGCATATCAATTACAAAATACATTAAAATATGAACATGAAATGAACACAAGCTTTTTAATATATTTTTATATATTTTCACACGAACCCCCCAAAATGCCAACTCCTATAGAAATAAAAGAAAATTAAATTAAAAGCAAAATGAAAATGAAAAGAAATCCTAGATACTTCTCAAATAATTCTCCGTTCTTGGAGACATTATGAAAGAAACCATCCATCTTAAGGTATCTTCAAGATCAGATAAATTAGGAGTAGGAACAGAAGAAATCTAAGCTGCTCAGCTCAAATATACTTTAAGAAGTTCTAACATCCATTTTAAATCAAGCTTTGGCTCTATGGCTAGGATGAAATGCACACTCTTTCCAACCACTCAGAAAGGTGAAGATTCCTACAAGGCAATGGAGGATACCTGGGGATCAGAAAGATCAACAAGGGGGCACTCCCTAAGGCTCATAGCTAAGAAAGTGAGGACAAATAAAGGGAAATATTTCTTCACCCAGAGGGTCGTTGATTTATGGAATTCACTTCCAGAAGGGGTCGTGACAGCTGTCAGCCTTGACAGCTTCAAGGCAGGGCTAGATAGATTCATGGATGCCAAGTGTATCGGTGGTTATTAAAACGGATGTCCATGTGCCCCTCTATGTTGGTTGAGGCAGGCAGGATTCCCTTGAGTACCATTTGTTGGGGGTCAAGGGAAAGGGAGGGTTTTGCCTTCTCTTTCTGCTCAAGATCCCCATGTACAATTGGTGGGCCACTGTGTGACACAGAATGCTGGACTCGATGGGCTTTGGCCTGATTCAGCATGTATGTTCTTATGTTCTTAATAGTCAATGTTGCTGAACTATTATTACTACACCTGCAGGATGAGGTGAAGAAATCAGCAAGTGAAGAACTCAGCTCAGTGGCCAACAAAAGCAAGATGGCTGCCACGTGGCAGCTCTTTTAGTGAGCTCCTCATCCTCTTAATAAAGTTACTTTTATAAGGTTGTAAAATAGTTCATTTTTATCTAATTGTTAATGAATATTAAATCTTAACTAGTACAGTTAGTTTTCTTTTACTATATGGTAGTAATTTTATGATTTTAGATTTAGGATTAGATAGCATTAGGTTTTAGACAATGACTTCCAGAACGTATCAGATTCAGGCACTTGCAGATGAAGTGAGAATATGTTTTAAAATCCTTTAAACCACCCAAGGAGGCCAAAATAAATGATAATGGTAAAAGCTAAGGTGACCAACCGTCCTCCTTTAGGGAGGACAGTCCTCCTTTTGTAAGTTCTGTCCTCCCTCAAAAAGTGTCCTCCTTCATGTCCTCCTTTTTGATATTTGAAGACTAATCTGCAGGGCTTTTTTTTCCCCTCATAGAAACGCTCAGAATGGCGTTCCGGCACCTTTTTTTGATGGGGTTTTGTTTTCAACTTTTGCCTGAGCTGTGCTACTCCCCCTATTGGCTTTTGAAAGCCCATAGGAATTGCTGCTGAGCACGCCAAAACACCCGGCTGGCAAACTTCGCACATGCAAGTTGTCTGTATTATTGTTGCAATGAATAAAATGTTTCTTTTATTTACGATATTTTTTTCTTCAATTTATTTGTGTCCTCCTTTTTATTGTAAAAAAGTTGATCACCTTATAAAAGCAGAAGGGGACTCAAAAAGAAAGATTAAAAAGAGGCATAAATCAGATATACAGTCGGGAGCAGTGGTGGGATTCAGCCAGTTCGCACCATTTCGGCAGAACCGGTATCTAATTTTTTTTGCTGCCCAGGCCCAGAATGGACTTCCGGAAGCGGCATCCATGCAGAGAACCAGTTGTTCACCTATTTGAATCCCACCGCTGGTCAGGAGGACACCTTAAACACAACATGGTGACGACACCCAGACAACCAAAGATAAAGGACTGATTTCAGATAATGGACACTGCAAATAAGTCTCCTTTTTTTCGCTCTCTCTTCTCCCCTTGTAACCTCTGTAAACAAACCCTGATCCTTACTGGATTGCCTTTCTGTGGAAAATGTAGTTTCTTCCCCCTCCCAACATTTGCCTAGGTTTGCTTCCTCCAACTGAGAAATTCACACACGCAAATGTTTGCTTCCTAATACAGATTGTCCTGAGCCCAACATTTCTGTTGCTGAGTGACACATATGTCAAGGGACGCTTTGCCCCATTTCTTGCCACATTTGTTTAAGTGAACCACTGTGGTTGTTAATCACATGATTGTTAAATGAATCTGGCCTCCCCATTGTCTTTGCTTGTCAGAAGGTCACAACATATGATCACATGACCCCTGGGACACTGCAACCATCATAAATATGAGTCAGTTGCATAGAAATCTAAGTAATAAATAAATAAAATAAATAAGTGTCTGAATTTTTGGTCACCTGACCATGGTATGCTTCAATGGTCATCAGTCACTTTTTAAAAAAACTGTTGTTGTAACTTTGAACAGTCACTAAATTAACTGTTGCAAGTCAAGG
This sequence comes from Bothrops alternatus, assembly GCA_034064705.1. Taxonomy (NCBI): domain Eukaryota; kingdom Metazoa; phylum Chordata; class Lepidosauria; order Squamata; family Viperidae; genus Bothrops; species Bothrops alternatus. The sequence continues at coordinate 325,264 of JARGCV010001091.1, forward strand.
ACTAGCTGAACTTCATTTCCAGGGTAGACCAGCTGAAGAAAGAGAACATGGAGCCTCTTAAAAAATGATCAACCCTCTTGAGTTCATTAATACCTCCAAGAAAATATTGAGTGACAGCTAAACCACTGTCTTTTTCTCCTTAGGCTGTTCTGTCATTCCTGTCTCTAAACATCTCTTCCATTCCTTCTCATTTTTTTTTCCTATTCTCTGGCATCTTGCTGTGACTTGACTTCAAAATTTTTCAGGACATATTCAACTAGAGCACACCGCCTGTATTATTAGCAAGCATTAAATCTTTATTCATTAGACTCATTTGGCTTTCTGATTATTTATATGATCCTTTAGCCTCTTGCAGCTGATTATACAGCATTATTCTTGAATTTTAACTCTACCTTCCCCATCATGAATATTTTAGGTCCTAATGCATTCAAAAATATTCTTTTCTTACTTGAGCAGGAGGGAAAGGCCCTCCCTCTGTTCTCTTCCCATGACCTTTCTTTTAAAACAAGCCGTTGAATTAAGGAGGCTATAAAAATAGGGGCACCATTGAAAAGAGGTGAGCAAAAGATACTCCTGGGTGAGTCTACAACAACTCTCCACAGCCAACTTGCCACAGTCCACTCACCACAACCAACTCTGCAAAGTCAACTCTCCACAGCCAACTCTCCACAGCCAACTCTCCACAGCCAACTCTCCACAGTCAACTCTCCACCGCCAACTCTCCACAGCCAACTCTACAAAGTCAACTCTCCACAGCCAACTCACCACAGCCAACTCTCCACAGCCAACTCTACAAAGTCAACTCTACAAAGTCAACTCTCCACAGTCAACTCTCCACAGCCAACTCTCCACAGCCAACTTGCCACAGTCCACTCACCACAACCAACTCTGCAAAGTCAACTCTCCACAGCCAACTCTCCACCACCAACTCTCCACAGTCAACTCTACAAAGTCAACTCTCTACAGCCAACTCACCTCAGCCAACTCTCCACAGCCAACTCTACAAAGTCAACTCTCCACAGTCAACTATCCATAGCCAACTCTCCACAGCCAACTTGCCACAGTCTACTCACCACAATCAACTCTGCAAAGTCAACTCTCCACAGCCAACTCACCACACCCAACTCTCCACAGCCAACTCTACAAAGTCAACTCTCCACCGCCAACTCTCCACCGCCAACTCTCCACAGTCAACTCTACAAAGTCAACTCTCCACAGTCAACTCTCCACCGCCAACTCACCACAGTCAACTCACCACAGTCAACTCTCCACAGTCAACTCACCACAGTCAACTCTCCACAGTCAACTCACCATAGCCAACTCTCCACAGCCAACTCTCCACAATCAATTTGCCAAAGTCCACTTACCACAGCCCACTCACCACGGCCAACTTGCCATGGGACAACTCGCCACAGAACAAGAGTTACACTAATATCGAAGAAATAGCAGAACAGAATCATCAAAGGAACGCATACCGAAGGAGGGACAAAAATGAAATGTGAATGACAAAAATTATTATATTTTTAACTATTTTAAATAATTAAATTGAATCGTTGAATTGTCCCACAGCAAGTTGTCTTATGGTGGGTGAGTTTGCCCCATTCTGTTCTGGGTAGGCATCGCTTACCCTTCATATTTTATGAGTTGTTTTTTCCTTTCTCGATCCTTTTACTTTCCAACAGGAAAGAGAAGAAAATGCCTGGAATGAATTTACAGGGTAGTGTGATAGTTTTACTTGATGAGCCTGCGTTGACTCTAGCTATGCAGTCTATTCTTGTTGTGGGTGTCTCTAGACCAGCTTGGGAAATGTCAGAGGATGAGGAGGAGCAGCCAGGCCCCTCTGGGTGTTTTCCCCTCCCGGCAGCCGAGACAGACAGTGAGGAGATTTGCATGCAGTCTGGGTCGGAATCTCAAAGCGGGGAGTCAGACTTGGAACAGGAAAATATATGGCTTGATCCGAGATTCCGAAGGTTTGATAGGCGGAGGTTTCAGTTACGTGGAAAAAGGAAGTAATGGGGGAAGTGACGGATTGAAAACTATATTAGAATGTGAAGGAGGGACTAATTCTTTGTCACGAGCAACGTTAATATCAATAAGTAGCCTGATACATCGAGGAGTTAGTTTGAACTCAGTTTTCTAGTGTTTTTGGAATCTACGGAAGATTAATGAGGTCTTGGACAACCTGAGAGATAAAGAGTGAGTTATTGGAAGGGGGGAGCGCATGTTTAAGCTGAATGTAAATAAGTCAGACTCGGCCGTTCCGCAAACGAACTGCCAGCATCTTGCTTTGAAGTGTATCTCTTGAACTGTGTTAAATACAACTCTTAGAGAAATATTCCTGTGGACTTTACTAAGCTGAGAAGGGCCAGATACAACAATTCTTATGATGGCTTTATTAAAATGACACTAGAATGCTAGAAGAGGCTGTAAATTCTTACGAAATCAGTGAAGGCTCGATCTGAAATTCCCCAGACACTACTCACATAGGAAGTGGCAAATGTGCAGAAGCAGATCCAGAGCAACACCAGAGCCACCTAGCACATAATAATAATAACCACCTGAAGTACTTTAGATATTTATAGCACGATTTTCTCTGCGGACACGCGGAAAGGCATCTGGTTGAAGGACCAAAGTCCAAGTCTTCTATAAACTTACACATTATGGAAAACAATGAACTTTGAGGGCAAAGATGCACTTATCAAAAATATTGGACAAAGATAAATCCATGCCTACTGATGGAAAAACAAGTTCAGAACCTAGCAAAATGTTTGGTTTTTTTTTCCTAACAAGGAAAGAAACATCCATACTAAAAATCCTAAAATTTCACATTCGTGACAAAGACTTCATTTAACAAGGGCAAATGACAATAAGCAGCCTGTAGCTCTTCCTACCCAGTGGGTTTTCAAAGATGCTTTTATCATTCAGCAGTTTGATGAGACTCAGGCTTAACTATTGATGTAAATAAGAGCACGATAGCCCATACTCAATAATAGTTTTCCAAATCTTATTCGTTGAAGAGTTGGCAGATGTTGTTCTATCCCAGCCTATTGCCGTCCTTGTTAAAGGCACAAGGACCAAACCCCTGCTGATACAATAGGCTGGGGACTTTAAAACAAAACAAACCCCTTTTAATATGGGTGACAAACCTGTCAAATAGTCCTAAACACAAACAGCAAAACTCAAGTCCAAAAGAAGGAAATAGTCCACAGGAAAACGTGATGCAAACAGAAGAGAAGTCACTGGCAAGACGAACAGACCAGGATTCCAAGAAGCACTTTGCAAACGGTTGCCTTCAGCAACCAGCACCGCCCACACCTCCTCCCTTTATTCAGCAGTCCCAAGGCATTGCCTTTCATTGCCTTCTCCTTTTACTCTGGAGTTGCCGTATTGACTGCTGCTGATTTACTCTCGCTAATTGATGACATGTGCAAGCATCAATTAGCAAGTCCATCAGGTGTGAGTCCTCCGAGTCTGACTCATTCTCCTCACACAGCTGAGCTTCATCAGCAACACGACTGGAGGGCCCAGGCTCTACATCAAACCGTGAGTCCTATAATTCATCCGAGCCTCCCTCTGCCCCTGATGGCCCTTCACATGCCTCCTCCACCTCCTCCTCAGATTCCTCAGACTCAGCTGTTGCACGCACAGGCTGGCACGGAATCACAACAGGTGGGTTATCTAAGATAAACTAAGGTGATCCTATTGGCTTAGAAAGTTTGCATCCCTAAGATTCGTGCACTAGCTCTTTTGCAGTAATCAATACAAAATAACAGGCAATATACAAATAGAGGACAGAATAACACAGTTTGAAGGATGTTTTTTAGTCCAACATCCCACTCAAATAAGAGATCCTATATCAGGGGTCTCCAACCTTGGCAACATTAAGACCCGTGGACTTCAACTCCCAGAATTGAAGTCCACGGATCTTAATGTTGCCAAGGTTGGAGACCCCTGTCCTATACTATTTCAGACAAATGACTGTCCAATCTCTTTCTAAAAACCTCCAGTGAGGGAGCATCCATAATTTCTGGAGGCAAGCGGTTCCACTGATTAATTGTTCTAACTGTCAAGAAAATTCTCCTTACAGAATATGTTTTTTGTGTGGGTGGGTAGGTATATAATAGCATGTCAAAATATTAAACTGCTTGATTTAAAAAAAATCCATTTCATTAATATATCATCCTTCCTAAACAGCACCGATTTTTTTAATGCAGGGTTGTTATCATGAATAATATTCAATGTCATTCCTTGAAATTTACACTTCTCCGGAGTAAAGTTTCCAGAATTTCATATTCCCACTGAAAATGGAGCTATAAAATTTAAGGTTTCTTTTTCTTTTTTTTTCTTCTAGCTGGAGATAGTGCTATTATATTACTACCACTAAATTGCATGACGGTTTTATCTTTTGAAAATACAAATTAAAAAAACGAAAGAAAACTATCTCTTCTATCTCTCTTGACAGCTATCTAGATGTAAAATGAAATCCTATTAATGTCATGTACTCAAAAGTAAGGATGAATAAGTTTGAGAGAACTCATTTTTTAAAAAAAAAAGATCAGTCCCTTCTCTTCTTTCTTAGTATAAGCTATCCAAATAATTTAAAGAAAAACGTCATATTAATTTGAAAATATTTCTGCCGTAATATTTGTAAGCAAAGCAATTTCTCATGATAAACTTTTCTATTTATTTTTTTAAATATCCATGTACATAACAAAAGTGTATGCCGCTCTACATGTGTATGTATCTGTGTATACATGTGTAAAAATTGTACATACATACAATTCTTATTAGAGCAAAGTAATTGCATATATTTGCATGATATAGATACTGTATATTTTCAAGCCTGTATCACAATATTGTATGAAAATCTGAGTATTCATTGATGGATTAATAATTGACCATCAGTTATTAAGGTTAGATTAAGCAGTTTCGATATTTCTTCTCCCTATTCAGAAGTAAGTGCATTCTATTCAGAATGAACCCAGCCAGCCAACAGGTTCTTGAGAACATTCTCTTAAGTTCCCACCCTTTTTTAATTTTGTTCTCTTCTTTTTTTTTCTGTACTAAAATTCAACCATGCGCAATGGAGAGAAATGTGATTGTGGTATGGTTGAGAATTCAGGTCAGGAGGTTCCAGAATCATTGATTTTGTGCAGTAAAGTGTCATAAAAAAATCTAGAAGTTATGAAGGTATGTTGAACAAGAGCTGTGTTGAGGGAACATAATATTCAAAATCAGATGTCCCAACCATTGTTGCACGCATTTGTACTCTAAGCCCAGGCAAAGTGATACTGATCAGAATTGTAAAATCTTAGCTATGTTTTACTCATAGCATATTTAAAGAGGCAATTACTCTAACGTAGGGGTGTCAAACTGCCAGCCCGCGGGCCAGATGCATCATGAGGAAACCGTGCCCACCCCATTGCTGGCAATGGGAAAAAAGTTCCGATATGTCACACGACGTCATGCGACGTCACGAGTTTGACTTGTCTGCTCTAAAGTAAAGCACTACTCAGCCAATTTTGTGCTATTCCAATTTTCTGCCCTCCCTCTCTCCATATACAGTATGTGGTCAACGGTTTCATAGAATCTCCAGTCTCTTATTTTATGGATTGTTTATGCTAGTTCACATTCTTCATTCTCCTATTTTTTTCCTACTATTATGTTAACTGTATAATGTGATATGAGTATAAACCAGCGATTCTCAACCTATGGGTCGTGACCCCATTTGGGGTCGAACAACCATTTCACGGGGGTCGCCAAACACCGCAGTCTGCCATTTTTCCCCCTTTTCCCCGCGGCCGGCGCAGGGGGCAGCACCGCGCATGCATGGGGTAGTACCGCGCATGCGCGATGCGGGCCATCGTGCTGCGCATGCGCGGGGTAGCACCGTGCATGCACGATGCGGGCCGTCGCGCTGTGCATGCGCAATGCGGGCCGTCGCACTGCGCATGTGCGATGTGGGCCGTCGCACCGTGCATGCGTGATGCGGGCTGTCACGTCGCACATGCACGATGCGGGCTGTTGTGGGCATGCCACGCATGCACGATGTGGGCCATCGTGGGCGCACCGTGCATGCACGATGTGGGCCGTCGCGGGCATGCCGTGCATGCACAATGCGGGCCGTCACAGGCGCGCCGCGCATGCGCGATGCGGGCCGTCACAGGCACGCTGCACATGCGAGATGTGGGCCGTCTCGGGTGTGCCACGCATGCACGATGCGGGCCGTTGCGCCGCGCATGTGCGGTGTGGGCCGGGGGCGCAACCTGAAATAGGTTGAGAACCGCTGGTATAAACTGTACACAAAAGAAGTATGTAACAGAAAGTATGTGTTTGAATTTTCTAGACAGAGAAAGTTGATTCTGATAAAATCTGAAGCAAGATTTACTGTCGATCGACTGTAGATCAGGGACATCAGACAGGTAATCTGGCTTCTAGTTGTCTAACAGAATAACAGAAAATTGGAAGTGACCTTAGAGGTCTTCTAATCCAACCTTTGGACTGCTCAGGCATGAAACCGTACACAATTTCAGTCCAATGGCTGTCCAGTCTCTTGTTTAAAACCTGCAGTGTTGGAGCATTCACAGCTTCTGGAGGCAAGTCTTTCCACTGATTGTTCTCGTTCTGAGGAAATTCCTCCTTAGTTCTAAATTGGATCTCTTCCTGATTGGTTTCCTTCCATTGTTTCCTGCCTTCAGATGCTTTGGATAATAGGTTGACCCTCTCTTTTTTGTGGCAGCCCCTTAGATATTGGAACACTGCTACTATTACTTTATGAGTGCCAATATAACTGGCCATGCCATTCATCTAGGTCATTAATCTATGGTTGTCCACTCCTGTTCTTTTCCACTGACTTTTCCCATTAGTAATACTTTCCTGAATAGGAGAATACTTTTTAGCATTTAATGTTTTACTGTTTCATGCCTTTCTTCTTGTGAACATTGTATTTGGAAGAAGCCACCTCTGATACCCAAAGCTTGAAGATCATTCTAGTTCAAGATAGCTTCAGGAGTTCCCAGTGCTTTTTGGAACTGGATAACCATTAAACTGGACAACCACCCATGGTATTTGTGGGAAATGCTTTTACGATGGTTACATTATTTTGTATCTGTGAAAGTCTCTGTGGAGTCCTAGTGGACAATCACTTAGATATGAGCCAGCAGTGTGCTGCAGCTGCCAAAAAAGCTAACGCAGTGCTAGGCTGCATCAAGATTACATGAAGTATTAATGCCACTTTACAGTGCCTTGGTAAGGCCACACCTGGAATACGGCATCCAGTTTTGGTCACCACAATGTAAAAAAGATGTTGAGACTCTAGAAAGAATACAGAGAAGAGCAACAAAGATGATCAGGGGACTGGAGGCTAAAACATATAAGGAATGGTTGCTGGAATTGGATATGTCTAGTTTAATGAAGAGAAGGACGGGGCGGGGGGACATGATAGCAATCTTCCAATATCTCAGGGATTACCACAAAGAAGAGGGAGTCAAGCTATTCTCCAAAGCTTCTGAAGGCAGGACAAGAAGCAACAGATGAAAATTAATCAAGGAGAGAAGCAATCTAGAATTAAAGGAAAACTTCCTGACAGTGAGAACAATTAACCAGTGGAACAAGCTGCCTCCAGAAGAGGTGAATGCTCCAACACTGGAAGTTTTATAGAAGAGACTTGACAGCCATTTGTCTGAAATTGTATAGGGTTTCCTGCCTGAGCAGGGGGTTGGACTAGATGACCTCCAAGGTCCAACTTTATTATTATTTAAATGTTAATCTTCTTTTTGTCGGGACAGTCTGTTTTAATGTATTTTGATTTATTATTAAGTATTATTTAGCACATAGAAAAAGCTGTAGTCTCTTGTATCTATTGGAATGGATTTAAACTGCTTTGTTAAGATTATTATTATTATTATTATTATTTACAATTTTTATACTGCCCCCCTCCCGAAGGACTCGGGGCGGTGTACAGCCCAATTAAAACAACAACACAGAGAAATTAAAATTATTAAAAATAAATTAAACAATTTGGCCTAATATTTAAAAACCCAACTAAAAACACAATCCCCTAAAAACAGTTATGGCCATTGTTGGAGCTGGAGCTATCATCCCAGGCCGGCTTGTCGGAATAAGTATGTTTTTAATTCTCGACGGAAGGAACGCAATTCCGTCATCGTACGGAGTTCGGGGGGGAGCTCGTTCCAAAGCGTTGGAGCTCCCACAGAGAAGGCCCTCCCCCTGGGGGTCGCCAGCCGACATTGTTTGGCCGACGGCACCCCGAGGAGACCCTCTCTGTGGGAGCGTACCGGACGGCGGGAGGTATTTGCTGGCAGAAGGCGGTCCTGTAGATATCCGGGTCCGATGCCATGGAGCATTTTAAAAATGGTCACTAACACCTTGAAACGCACCCGAAAGGCCACCGGCAACCAGTGCAGCTCGCGCAGGAGCGATGTTACATGGGAACGCCATGGCTCCCCGGTCACTACCCGTGCGGCCGCATTCTGGGCCAGCTGAAGCCTCCGGGTGCACCTCAAGGGGAGCCCCATGTAGAGAGCATTACAGTAGTCCAGCCTGGAAGTGACGAAGGCATGAGTAACTGTGCATAGTGAGTCCCGGTCTAGGAAGGGACGCAACTGGCGTACCAGGCGAACCTGATAGAACATCCTCCCGGCCACGGCCGTCAAATGGTCCTCTAAAGACAGCCATGAATCCAGGAGGACTCCCAAATTGTGAACCCTTTCCACGGGGGCCACTGTTTCGCCCCCAATGGACAACGAAGGAGTCAATTGACTAAACCGGGATGACGGTAGCCACAGCCACTCGGTCTTGGAAGGGTTGAGCTTGAGTCCGTTCTTCCCCATCCAAACCCGGACGGCCTCCAGGCACCGGGTCAGCACGGCAAGAGCATCGTTGGGGTGGTTCGGCGTGGAAATGTACAGCTGAGTATCATCAGCGTACAGATGGTACTCCACACCAAAACCACGGATGATCTCACCCAGTGATTTTACATAAATGTTGAACAGTAGGGGCGAGAGGACCGACCCCTGAGGTACCCCACATACGAGGGGTCTCGGGGTCGACCTCTGGCCCCCTGTCAACACAGACTGCATCCGGCCGGAGAGGAAGGAGAACCACCGCAAAACAGTGCCCCCCATACCTAACCCCTCCAACCGTTGCAGCATGATACCATGATCGATGGTATCAAAAGCCGCCGAGAGGTCCAATAGCACCAGAGCAGAGGAACAACCTCTGTCCCGGGCCCGCCAGAGATCATCCACCAACGTGACCAATGCTGTTTCCGTGCTGTAACCAGGCCTGAAGCCCGACTGGTATGGATCCAAGTATAGCGATTCCTCCAGGTGTCGCGGGAACTGTCGGGCAACCACACTCTCGACAACCTTTGCAAGAAAGCAAAGGTTGGAGACAGGACGATAATTTGATAAAACAGCTGGATCCAGGGTAGGCTTCTTGAGGAGGGGCCTCACTACCGCCTCTTTCAAGGCAGCAGGGAAGACACCCTCACTCAACGAAGCATTAATAATTGCCTGGAACCAGCCTCGTACCACCTCCCGGGATACCAACACCAGCCAGGAGGGGCACGGGTCCAATAAACAAGTGGTCGCCCTAAGTCCCCCAAACAACCTGTCCACGTCCTCGGGAGTCACGGGGTCAAACTCAGCCCAGATAGCAGTCTCAAGACCAGACTCCGTCTCTCCCACCGGACATACCCAGTTGAAATCAAAGCCTTCCCGTATCTGAGCGATTTTATCATACAGATATTTTCCAAAATCCTCAGCTCTACCCTCTAAGGGGTCTCCCCTCACCTCCTGCTGAAGGAGGGAGCGGGTCACCCTAAACAAGGAGGCTGGGTGGTTATCTGATGACGCGATAAGAGCAGTGAGGTAAGAACGCTTCTCTGCTTTTATCGCCGCTAAGTAGGACCTAATATGGTCTCTTACTAGTGTTCGGTCAGATTCGGCACGGCTCGATCTCCAACTGCTCTCTAGGCGTCTTTTCCAGCGTTTCATCTCTCTCAGCCCCTCAGTGAACCAAGGGGCTGATCGGGACGTACGTCGAATCAGAGGCCGCAAAGGCACGACCCGATCTAGAGCACTGGCCGCAGCCCTATCCCAGGCTGCCGCCAACTCTTCGACCGAGTCGTGTATCCGAGCCTCAGGAATTGGCCCAAGCTCCATCTGGAACCGCTCAGGTTCCATTAGCCGCCTGGGGCAGTACCATCTCACTGGTTCCGCCTCCCTGCGGTGGGGTGCAGCGGTCAGAAAGTCCAAGCGAAGGAGAGAGTGGTCAGACCATGGCAGGGGCTCAATAACTATATCCCCTATATTCTGACCACTCAGCCACTGTCCAGAGACAAAAACCAGGTCAAGCATGTTCCCCCCTGTATGTGTGGGGCCTTGAATTACCTGGGTCAGGTCCATGGCTGCCATGGAAGCCATGAACTCTCGAGCTCCCCCGGACGTCCCGCCCACAGACGGCAGGTTGAAGTCACCCATGACTATTAGCCTGGGGACCTCAACCGCCACTGCGGCGACAACGTCCAGGAACTCGAGCAGGGCAGTTGACACGTGGCAGGGAGCCAGGTACGTAATCAACACCGCCCTCGGACCCCCAAGGTCCCACTTCACCAGGAGAGATTCACAGCCTGCCGTGAGACCATCTTGAGCAAGATCGCCTGCCTCTTCCACAGGAATGCCGGACCATTGAAGTGATGGGTAAGGATGTGGTACCAAGTTGCTTAGGAATGTTTTTAGTAAGGGGAAGTGTTAAGTGATAGTGTAAAAAACTTGGCTTACTTTCCAGCTTTTAGATGAACTGTGTTACTCTGAGTACTGAAGATGTATGATTGATGTTACCCTTAATGGTTAGTTTATAACATCTATTCTCCCATGAATGGTTCATGGTAAGGTATGCTTTTTAAAATGATATAAAATGGGGTCCACTCCAAGCAAACTTGCTTCCAATTAACCCCTTTATTTACAAATTAAAGTTCTTTTTTTTTTCAACTATCTGGTGTGATTGATTTGGGCTAGCATGCCAGGTAAAGGACCAGAATATTTTCATTTAGGATATTCAAAAGCCTCTAAGACATTCTCTATTAGTTTTGAGTTTTAATTGTCCATAAAATGTCCATTCTTTTTCTCAACGTCTACATTTGGTTCTATAATATGAGAACACATATGATTTTGTAAATTATCTGCATTAGTTTTATTGTGAACAGCATAATTGCCAAAAGAAATTGTGTGGCAGACCATAGCCAATAAAATTTAAAAAAAAACAGTGTAGGGAAATAAAATTAAGGAAAGTGAGAGTAAAAAAAAATGGTGCTAAAAACCATGGTACTAAACAACCAGAACAGCACTGATACAAATAATGAGTAAGTTGAAGAGAAAATACATGGTTAAGTTCAAGAAAATACATGGTTAATGTTTCAGTTTAATGAACTGTTATTTGATGGACATTTCCAACACCCGAAGAGGGAAGTCATGAGCTGGTATTCTCTCTTAGCAAATGTGTGTAGCGGTTTTAAAAGTGCACACACCAAAATGTATATATTGGGAGAATATATATTACCCAGGAGAAAATCACTTGCAACAAATCCATTACGAAGATTACTCCAAAAACATGATGGAAAGGCACAGACATTTTTATACTGCCTTTTCTTAATGCAAAGAAATCTGAAAATGGGTTTAAATAAACTTAAGATGGGGGAAAAAAATGAGACCCTGAGTGAAATTTAAATAAGTACATTCATTCAACCCTGAATCTTTGTTTCTGGTTTTTGTTTTTATCTAATAAAGATGCTGCTTTTGAAGTGAATAATAAAAAAAACTTAGACATTTAGCATAAGCGTGAATCAAGTGATGGCACTGTGGGTTTTAAAGAAAGTGTGTTTGATGCTTGCTGGAGAGATAGCAGAGAAAAACTAATTTCGGAATGACTTTTTTCTCTCTAAATTACTTAGTTGGTCTTATTCGTCTGTCTCCTGCCAAAGACGCTCTTGATTTCCTTGATGTTTGCTACGGTTCAGACTTGCTAAAGTGATCTTGTCAACAGTTCACTGGCGGAGTGAAGCAGAGTGTTAGTTAATAGTGTGAAAAGTCTGGTGTGCCCTCAGAGAAGGCCAGATGATTAAGTTGTGAAAATTGTGCTGGTAACGTTCAGCAGGCTTGGTGAGAGCAGACTGAAGACTGCCGATGATTTACAATTAAAAATTACAAATGGCATTTGAATGTGCGCCACTCAACAATTAAGTGCAGAGGTGCTTCTGTCTTGTCAGCTTCAGGATTAGTGTGGGATTCAGAAGACGGGGAGATGCCACGGGCGGGGGGTGGGGAGGGACACAAATTACATATTCAGATCAAAGCAGAGATAAACAAATCAGTCTATTTCCACTTGTGAATGTGTCGGTTTGGCACGCATTCAGACATAAACCCATTCTGTCCAATTTTTACATGGAAATGTATAGAATGGAGACATAATAGTTTACTTCTAGGCTCTGTTTCTCCAGCCATATGCATTTTATGTAATGCTTAATGAAGAGAAGGACAAGGGGGGACATGATAGCAGTGTTCCAATATCTCAGGGGCTGCCCCAAAGAAGGGGAAGTCAATCTATTCTTCAAAGCGCCTGAAGGCAGGACAAGAAGCAGCGGATGGAAACTAATCAAGGAGAGAAGCAACCTAGAACTAAGGAGAAACTTCCTGACAGTTAGAACAATTAACCAGTGGAACCACCTGCCTCCAGAAGCAGTGAATGCTCCAACACTGGAAGTTTTTAAGAAGAAACTGGACAGCCATTTGTCCGAAATGGTATAGGGTTTCCTGCCTGAGCAGGGGGTTGGACTAGATGACCTCCAAGGTCCCTTCCAACATAATCATCATCATCATCATCATCATCATCATCATCATCATTATTATTATTATTATTACCTCATATTTTAGCTACAGAGATGACTCTACCCAAGTGCCCAAGGCATAGTATTTGGGTTACCAAGACAGCTTTTCCGAAATAGTATAGGGTTTCCTGCCTGAGCAGGGGGTTGGACTAGATGACCTCCAAGGTCCCTTCCAACTTTATTATTATTATTATTATTATTATTATTATTATTATTATTATTATTATTATTGTTGTTGTTGTTGTTGTTCTTGTTCTTGTTCTTGTTCTTGTTCTTGTTCTTGTTATATTATTATTATTAACAATAACAAGCTCAAGCTCAACCCTGACAAGACGGAGTGGCTGTGGGTTTTGCCTCCCAAAGACAATTCAACCTGTCCATCCATCATCCTGGGGGGGGAGTTTTTGACCCCCTCAGAGAAGGTCCGCAACTTGGGTGTCCTCCTCGATCCACAGCTAAATTTGGAACATCATCTTTCGGCTGTGGCGAGGAGGACATTTGCCCAGGTTTGCCTGGTGCACCAGCTGCGGCCCTACTTGGACCGGGAGCCTCTTCTCACAGTCACTCATGCCCTTATCACCTCGAGGCTTGACTACTGCAATGCTCTCTACATGGGGCTACCTTTGAAAAACGTTTGGAGACTTCAGGTAATGCAGAATACAGCCGCACGAGCAGTGTTGGGCTTGCCCAGAAATGCCCACATTTCAACATCACTCCGCGAGCTGCATTGGCTGCCAATTGGTCTCCGAACGCAATTCAAAGTGTTGGTTATGACCTATAAAGCCCTACATGGCACCGGACCAGGTTACTTGCGGGACCGTCTGCTGCCGCATGAACCCCAGCGACCGGTTATGGCCCACAGGGTCGGCTTTCTCAAGGTCCCGTCAGCCAGACAGTGTCGCCTGGTGGGGCCTAGGGGAAGAGCCTTCTCTGTTGCGGCCCCGGCCCTCTGGAATCAACTCCCCCCAGAGGTCCGTATGCCCCCACCCTCTTCGCCTTTCGCAAACTGTTAAAGACACATCTTTGCCGGCAGGCCTGGGGCAGTTGACACCTTGCCCCAGCCAGATATGTTTGTTGTAAATTTGTTACGAATGATTGGTTTTAATTTAGGGGTTTTATAATGTATTTGATTTCTATATGCTATTGATTATGAGTTTTCGGAATAGGGCGGCATAGAAATCGAAACAAACAAACAAATAAATAAATATTAAGCTGTGTGGCTTGAATATGAGCGTCAATAAGTTTCTCTTGTATTTGATCTTACACGATATTCCATGATCCTCCTTTTTTCTGTTTGACTCTTCACCAAAGGTCTCTTTTCTTTTCCATCAACTGATTGTTTACAAAGCACCAGACTGCTCGTCTGGGCTGTTTTCTCTGCTTCCACTGAGTAGGACTGTCAGATCTCAAGATGGCTTTAATTTTCAGCAAGAAGCTATTGATACTCACCAGCATGGGTCCCATACTGTCTCATCAAATGTCAGTTGTGCTTTTGCTGTCTTCAGAAATTATGTTGGCTATTGGCATTTCTACAAAGGACGGAGAGATTCAGTTGAGGATAAACTACCAAAAGAGGATGTCATATTTGATAGAATTTACATTCTTGTAAACAGCTTTGATATTGTTTGATCTAAAGCTCTGAAAATATGAAGTAGTAGTTCTGAATGTTAATAGAATAGCAGAGTTGGAAGGGACCTTGGAGGTCTTCTAGTCCACCTCTTGCTCAAGCAGGAGACCTCATACCGTTCCAGACAAGTGGCTCTCCAGTCTCTTCTTAAGAGCCTCTAGTGATGGGGGACCCCGATTTCTGAAGGCAAGTCGTTCCACTGATTAATTGTTCTCACTGTTAGGAAATTTCTCCTTAGTTCTAGGTTGGTTCTCTCCTTGATTAGTTCCCATCCATTGTTTCTTGTCTTGCCTTTTGGTTTTTTGGAAAATAGTCTGACCCCCTCATCTTTGTGGCAGTCCCTCATGGAACATTGTTGTTATGTCATCCCCTAGTCCTTCTTTTCACTAGATTAGCCGAAGCCAATTCCTGCAACCATCCTTCATATGTTTTAGCCTTTAGAACTTCCAAATATTTGTGAGTCAGTGCTTGTCATTTTTACCATTAGACAATTACAGAGCATTGTGGAGTGTGTGTAAATGAATGAGGACCCTTTGAAATTGATGTGCGATTTAAATATACTGGCTTACGGAAGGATTTCTGAAGTTGACAGTCATTGGCCTACATGAACTATGTCAACTGCATCACCTTTTAGGTTCATGCTGCATCCTAAGGAAGGTCAACATGGTTCTTATAGGCTGAGCTATAAGTAGCCTATAATCTACTTTTTAAAAAGATCCCCAAAATGAATTTGCGATCTAACATAGAAACAATGTAAGTTCTTGGCTTATGTTGTCATGGTCCACAGTTTGGAGGAGGAGGAGGAGGAAAAGTTGGAGCTGGGACAATCCAACAGGGAAGGCATGCCAGGGGCTGAGGATGCTGCTGTCCTGGGCCCCTCAGACATTTGGGGGAAGTGGTCGACCACATGGAGAGCTGCCTGCCTGCACCGACATGGGAGGATCAGCCAATGACCAGCAGTTGTGCTGATAGGCAGCTGATCCCCTCTGATGAGGAACAGCTGCCTCCCACACTCAACCCAAGGGCAATGTCAGAATCCAATTATATTTCATCTCTAGTTATCGACTATGGAAAACCCCATTTCTGCCCTCTCTGGATTCTGTCATACGATGAAGGGGAAGGGGGGTGAACAAAGCGGTTTTATGGCCCTCACTTCTTTTGGTACAACTTCAAAGGGATTGAATGTGGATACCACCAAAAGGACTAAAGCATAACAATGGGGCCATCAGCTTTCATCTACTCCTCTCTGAAGTCTCCCTTCCACCGGCAGTGAGGAAAAAGGGGGTGGAAATGTAACGCCTTGAATTGTCACTGGAAAGATGGTGGGTTGGGGTGGGGCTGCTGGAGACCCCTTAAAACCTTGAACCGTAGGGCTTGGGCCCCAGGTCCTGTCTAGAACGCCTGCAACCATTTTCTCTTAATAAAGGATGCCTGTTGGAAGAAATATTCCAAGAGTTCTGTCTTCTTAAGATGCAAAGTGGGGTGGATCCTTACAGGCAAGGAGAGTGAAGGATAGGCAAGCCCAGAGAAGGGTTGCAAGGCTACTTGGGAGGAGATCACCCCACCCCCTCCTCACAAGGAACACCTGGAGAGGAGTCATTTAAGGAGAAGCTGTGGAGAGTTAGACTTTGCCAGGAGCAATGATTGCTCCTCTGGTTTTTACTCATGCCTGTTTCTGTTTGCCTTGCTTCGCTTGGAAGATTGCTCTTTGCCTTGTGTTTTGGACCTCGTCCTTCTCTGGTGGCTATGTTTGGCCTTTGCTGGGGCTTTGGAACAGCTTCTTTTCTGGGACCTGTTTCTTACCCTGAGGACTGCCCTGGTCTTGTGCCTGGACCCTGCTTGGTGGATTGGACTTGGAACCCTGGACCTTGCCCAATGAGCGTGCTCCTACTCTGGGGGCTTTCTTTCTTTCTTCTACTATAGGGACCGTTGTCTGGGGGACTGCCTTCAAGGTAGCCTGAGGGTGGAGCCTTACCAGTTCTTGAAGGATGATTGGCTGGAACTTTGTTTTAAGAGAAATAAATAACTCTTTAGAGGCCTGCTTTGCATTGACCAACTGGGTCATAACCCATGTCATGAGATCTGACTCACTAGAAAAGTCAATCATGCTGGGAGTGATCAGTGGAAAAAGGAGAAAGGGGCACCCTAGAACCCATTGGCCGGACACTAGAAAGGGTGACATTGGGATGACCATGGTGGATTTGAAAGAGGAGGTGCAAGACAAAGGCATGAACAGTGCTGATCCATAGAGTGTCCGAGGGTCAGACACGACTGAAGGGCTGAGGATGACGATGACTTGTGACCTAATGAAGAAACAATATACTTGTGACCTAATGGAAACAAAATACTCCTGGTTCACTAAAGGTCCGTGATTGAGACTCCATTAAAAAAAGGTAGTAGGATAACCAAGGCAATCTTAAGACAAGAGAAGAGTTGGAGGAACAAAGAATACCCATAGATTGGTGGCCTTATCTACAAATTAAATCTAGGTATAATAGAGACAGGCAAGAATATGGAGTAAATCAGACCCCACACTTACTTGATAAAATTTTAACAAGCAAGGAAGGAAAATCATTATCAAAAATTTATAAATATTTATTAGAAATAGAGTTAGAGGAAGAAATAGTGAAGGGGTCCATGTTAGCATGGGCATGAAATGTGGGGAGAAATATAAACCTAGAGGAATGGGAAAGACTATGGAATGTAAATGGTAAATTGATGCTATCAACTGCATACAGAGAGAATCAATACAAAATGATTTATAGATGGCATTTAACACCAGCGAGATTGGCCAAAATGCATAAAAATATAGATCCAAAGTGTTGGAAATGTAGAATTAGAGAAGGAACATTCTATCACATGTGGTGGCTGTGCCCCAAAGCAAAAAAGTATTGGGAACAAATAAGAGATTGGATACAGGAGACAACGGAGATAAAAATGGATTTTAAACCGGAATTATTTCTATAGGGCATAATAAACTCAAAGATTAAAAAACAATTCTAACACATCATTATATATATATTGACTGCAGCTCGCATAGCATATGCCCAATACTGGAAGAATGAAAATATACCCACAGATGATATGGTTATCTATAAAATTTTGGAATATGCAGAAATGAATAAACTCACGCTAGAATTAAAAGACAAGGAGGCGACAGAATTTTATGAAATTTGGAATAAGTGTTATATTTGGCTAGAACAGAGAAAGAAAAAGATATAATGATTGAATGTAAATAAAATGTAAATAAGATATAATAGAATGGTTAGAATGTTTAGCACGGTTCTGTTTATAGAAAAGATTTTTGTTTATATATGTATAGTTTGTTTATGGTGTATGGTGAAAAAATAAAAAAATAAAAAAGGTAGTAGGAAAGAAACTAAATATTTTCAAAATACTTTGAACATTTATAAGAACCATTCTTTATCCTTTCCTCAGTCATCCTCATCATTCTAGCCATGGTCTATCTACTGCAGGAGTAAGGCCTCTTCCGCTTGTTTCCAACCGATACGGTCCTGAACTTTCTTTTGCCAATCGGGCCCGCCATACTTGCTGATGTCATCGATCCATCTTGTTTTAGGTCTCTTTCGTGGACGCTTTTTATCAAGTGGCATCCATTCTATGACTGCCTTGGTCCACCTGCCCTCGCTTCTTCTTGCTCTGTGACCATTTCCCTTTCAATTTCAATTCTTTTACTCTCTTGAGGATATTGTATACTTTCATATGTTCAGTAATCCATGTGCAGGTCTTCCTATCTTGCCTTGTGATGCCGAGTATGTATGTTTCCATGGCCCTTTGGACCATGGACCTTTCATGTATCATTCCATGGCTCTTTACTTTCCCCAGTGCAATTGTGTATGCACAGTTACTCACATACAATTTATATTGCCTTCAGAAATCGCAGATGCTCCATCACTGGAGGTTTGTAAGAAGAGACTAGACAGTCACATGTCTGAAATAGTTTCTCCTGATCAAGCAGGGGGCTGGACTAGAAGACCTCTAAGATCCCTTCCAGCTCTATTCTATTCTATTCTATTCTATTCTATTCTATTCTATTCTATTCTGTTCTGTTCTGTTCTGTTCTGTTCTGTTCTGTTCTGTTCTGTTCTGTTCTATTCTATTCTGAATTCTATTCTATTCTATTCTATTCTATTCTATTCTATTCTATTCTATTCTATTCTATTCTGAATTCTGTTCTATTCTATTCTATTCTATTCTATTCTATTCTATTCTATTCTAGTCTAGTCTAGTCTAGTCTAGTCTAGTCTAGTCTAGTCTAGTCTATTCTGAATTCTATTCTATTCTAGTCTATTCTATTCTATTCTATTCTATTTTATTCTATTTTATTCTATTCTATTCTATTCTATTCTGAATTTTATTCTATTCTATTCTGAATTCTATTCTACTCTGTTCTGTTCTATTCTATTCTACTCTACTCTACTCTGTTCTGTTCTATATTACAATATCTATTATATTCTATTTCTGTTCGGTTCAGTTCAGTTCGGTTCTATTATTTTTAATCCTTGCAGGAGAAAGTTAGAAAGTTAGTCCTGAAATGTTTCAGCTTGGAAGTTGCTCTTCCAACAGATGTTCAATTAAGGTTATTCTCTTATCAGTACGGCTTTATACTTCTTCAGTTTCCTTTTGCAATTCATTTTTTATTTCTTTACCTTGTTGAGTAAGCAATAGTAGGCACTATTAACTATTGGGGTTTTTTTTCACTCATGCTTCTGTTTATTTTAATTCTCTTTTCAGTATCGCCACAGCTATATGGGCATGTATAATTTCAAAATACCATTCAACTGCTCTTGTCCCAAAGGTGCTTTTTCAAGAGGCAACTAGACTTTCTTGTTTCTCTTTGAAGACATTTCACTTCAAAGAAGCTGAAAAGAAGAAGAAGAAGAAGAAGAAGAAGAGCTGAAGAAGCTTCTTGGATGAGAAGCGAAACGTCTTCAAAGAAAAAACAAGAAAGTCCAGTTGCCTCGTGAAAAAAGCACCTTTGGGACAGCCATGACCTGGATGACTGAGAATCTCCATAGGCATTCAACTGCTTTTTTTTGGTATTGTTTCTCTTTCTTTTGAACAAATACTATCCTTCAATTGTTGTATTCGAATGATACAAATTATTGCCCTGGATCATGGTTGTATGTGTCAAATCACAATTGTTCTCCTGAAGTTCATTTTGTTTATTTCCTATCTTCTGAACATTTGTGTATAGGCAATGAAAGCCATGGCCTTCATCAGCCAATGTTGTATCTGATTTTTAACTGAGTGGTTTAACAAGAACACCTGTAGTTAAAACTTCAACTTCTTTTCTGCAGTTCAGATGGTCTTCAGAGGTTTCATCTACAATCCCTTCCAGATTCACTTTTGAACTCTTCTGATGAAACGCAACATCCTTCAACCACATATGTTATTCTTGCAATCTATTCGGATGCAACCTGTCCTGGGCCTGAAACAGTGGTAGGATTCAGCCAGTTCGCAGCACTTCGGCAGAACTGGTAGGTAATTTTTTGTTGCCCAGGCCCAGAATGGATTTCCGGAAGCATCATCCACACAGAGAACTGGTTGTTCACATATTTGAATCCCACCACTGCCTTGTAATGACTGCAAACTGATAACAAGCTTAACTCCACATTCCAGCTGAGCTTCTCCTCCTCCTCCTCCTCCTCCTCCTCCTCCTCCATTGATGAAGCCAAAATTCATATAAACTAATGAGCAGAATGGCTACTGGTATTCTTCCATATGTCAAATGTGAGCTGGAGATTCCACTTCAAGTAATTTTGCAGGGGCAAAGAGAGGCAAGTTCTACATTTTGATTGTTCACATATTTGAATCCCACCACTGGCCAGAATCCCATCTTTGAAACATGATTCCACCAAAAAAGTTTGTGCAACCAATCACTGACTTTCAGTATTCATGCATTTGGATGGTGTAAATGTCTATGAGCTTTGTTTTTGTGTATGCGTGCATGCGTGAGAGAGAGAGAGGGGGGAGGGAGGGAGAGAGAGAGAGAGAGAGAGAGAGAGAGAGAGAGAGAGAGAGAGAGAGAGAGAGAGAGAGAGAGAGAGAGAGGAAGGTAGAGATTAACAGTTACTAATAAAAGTTTTAAATAGGGCAACAGATATCTGAGTTTTTACCCTATTGTTGTAACTAGACAGTTGTTAAGTGAAAGGATATTGAATATTCCACAACATAACTTTTAGAAAGATTTACAAGTGTTTAAGATGTACGGCATGCATTTTCCTGTTATTCTGGAGCAAAAAATATATATATTCACAAAAACTGGGTTAAAAATAACACATTTGTGCTTAATGGATTGTAATTCTATACACATCCACCTGAGACTAACTTCTATTGGGCTAAGTGGGGATTATTTCTGAGTTGTTATGCAAGGGATTCTACTCTTAACATAATCCATTGTGTTTATTGGTTTGTTTGCTTTGCCTGCTTGCATTGTGTTCAGCTTAAAATCCTTCCAGGGCTGTCTCTTCAAAGGGTCCAACTTCAGATTCACCTTCCTTTAAAACTGGTTATTATTAACATTATGGAGGGGGAAGGAAAGGAGAGAGGG
The DNA here is from genome assembly GCA_034064705.1 of Bothrops alternatus. Taxonomy (NCBI): domain Eukaryota; kingdom Metazoa; phylum Chordata; class Lepidosauria; order Squamata; family Viperidae; genus Bothrops; species Bothrops alternatus. The sequence continues at coordinate 346,372 of JARGCV010001091.1, forward strand.
AGGGAGGGAGGGAGGGAGGGAGGGAGGAAGGAAGGAAGGAAGGAAGGAAGGAAGGAAGGAAGGAAGGAAGTCACACAGTGCTAAAATTTAGAATTTCCTTCATAGGACTGGAAAATTTGTCCAAAGTTAATAAAGACTCCCTTTATTTAAGCTGGATTTCTGACACTATATGAACATTTCAAATTTTTTTGGGCAGCAAGTGGATTGTCATTACCTTCTTTAAAGATGTAAGGCTCTGTCTGTTTTGATTTCTGAATCCATCTTATAGAGACCTAATTTTCTGTAATGGTTAAGGGCACTGGAACTAGAAACTAGGCATGATGCCAGCTGGGTAATTTTGAACGAGTCACTTTCTCTAAGCCCTAAGAAGAAGGCAATAACCACTTCCCAAAAAAAAAAACTTTGCCAAGAATACTGCATTGACTTGAACAGACATGCACGCACGCACACACACACACACAAAAAAAACCACACACTCCTAGTGGTTTTTCATCCAAGGATTAAATATGTCCAACCCTGGACAACTTTTGTGATCAGTCAAGGTTAGCCAGGTATTGTTGAGAATCCCTGAAACAGGATTTTTTTCAACATGCGACTTTTGATAATATTGTACGACTTATAAAAGAATACAATACACACACAAAAAAAAAATCTTAATTCCTAACATTTAGTTTAAAGTGCGATCTATTCCTTCCCAAAACCATACTCCTTTTTAAAAAAAATAATCAAAATTTGCATTTATGTTTCAATCATAAGCTGACATAGTGTGTCACTGAAGTGGGAAGAAGAGCAGTTAACATAAATGAGGGAGAAGGGTGTAAGTGGATAAGTGCAAGAACTGAAAAACCTGGCTTAATTAACACAGCAATATTAAAATCTATTCTTTATGGGCAAGCTGCATGAAGGATGTTTGACTCTTTTTGGAGTGACAATCATTCTTTTAATGTATGTGCCTTATGAGGGATGCACAATGAGGTACTCTGACTTGGGAAAAAAGAGAGATTATTTTATTATTATACCTTAGTCATAATCCCACCAAGAACGAGTCTCATTTGCCTGTGTGGTTCAGTTCAAGGTTGTTCTCCTTGGACAGCAGAGGACTTTGCAACATTTTTGTGCCAGCAACACTGTTTCTGTACAACAGAAAGAAAGAAAGAAAGAAAGAAAGAAAGAAAGAAAGAAAGAAAGAAAGAAAGAAAGAAAGAAAGAAAGAAAGAAAGAAAGAAAGAGAAAGAAAGAAAGAAAGAAAGAAAGAAAGAAAGAAAGAAAAAGAAAGAAAGAAAGAAGGAAGGAAGGAAGGAAGGAAAGAAGGAGGGAAGGAAGGAAGGAAGGAAGGAAGGAAAGAAAGAAAGAAAGAAAGAAAGAAAGAGAAAGAAGGAAGGAGGGATGGAGAAAAGAAGGAGTGATGGAGGGAGAGGAAATAATATAGAGAGGGGAAGGAAGGAAGGAAAGAAAGAAGGAAAGAAAGAAGGAAGGAAAGAAAGAAAGAAAGAAAGAAAGAAAGAAAGAAAGAAAGAAAGAAAGAAAGAAAGAAAGAGAAAGAAGGAAGGAGTGATGGAGAAAAGAAGGAGTGATGGAGGGAGAGGAAATAATATAGAGAGGGGAAGGAAGGAAGGAAAGAAAGAAGGAAGGAAAGAAAGAAAGAAGGAAAGGAAGGAAGGAAGAAAGGAAGGAAGGAAGGAAGGAAGAAAGAGAAGGAAGGAGGGAAGGAGAAAAGAAGGAGGGATGGAGGGAGAGGAAATAATATAGAGAGGGGAAGGAAGGAAGGAAGGAAGGAAGGAAGGAAGGAAGGAAGGAAGGAAGGAAGGAAGGAAGGAAGGAAGGAAGGAAGGAAGGAAATACTGAGGGAGGTATGATTATGAATTTGGGATTAAATATGATTACCAATTTGGGGATAAATACCCTTGGAAAGGTATGGAGGGTTGGCTTTACTCCAAATAGCTATGCTCAACTATTAGAACAGTTAATCAGTGGCTTGCTTCCAGAAGTTGTAGGTTTTCCAAAACTGTAAGTTTTTTTTTTTAAAAAAGAGAGTGGGCAATCATTTGTCTAAAATGGTATAGGTCTCCTGCTTGGGCAAGGGATTGGATGAGATGACCTTCCAACTCTGATATTCTTTTATTCTGGAGGCAACCAGAACAATTAATTATTCTCACTGTCAGAATTTTTTATTCCTTAGTTCTAGACTGGATCTCTCTCTTTGATGAACTTCTACCCCTTACTTGTCCAGCCTTCGGGTTTTTCTTGGAGAATAGGTCTGGAAGTAGTGGGACTAGATGGAAGGAAAAAACAAATCATGTAAGTCCTGACTTGCTGGGACATCAGGACAAATCCCCCTAGCTATAGGGTCAAGAAAGTTTAGCTCTGAAATCAGGGAAGAAAATAGAATCTGCTCTGCTGATGAACATCACTCTTCTTCTTGTGCCATATCCGTTATCGGACGTTGGCAATCCTGTTTTTATCAGCAGCTGCACGAAAAAGTGCTGCTGAGTTTTGTCCAAACCAGTCCCTTAGATTTTGAAGCCACGATGTTCTTCTTCTGCCTGGACCTCGTTTGCCTTCAGTCTTTCCCTGGAGGATTAAATGGAATATGCCTTATTTTTCTGGGTGTTTCATTACATGTCCGAAATATTCTAATTTTCGTTTCTTAATTGTTTTGATGATTTCCCTTGGCTTTCCCAGGCGGCTGATCCCCTCCTCCTTTCTGATCTTGTCAACCCAGCTTCTACGTAACAGCCGCCTGTAAATCCACATTTCAAATGATTCTAGTCTCTTCAGGTGGTCTTCGCTCAGAGACCAACTCTCTACTCCATAGAGCAGGACAGGAAAAATATAACATCTGACAAGCCTGATTTTCAGTCTTAGGCTTAAAGATCTGCAAACGTATTCCACTGTCCTCTTTGAATTCATTTTCACCCAACACCGTAAAATCATCTGACTGAACTGCAAATTACAGTTCTTCTATTTAATATCATGGTGTTATTATTATTATTATTATTATTATTATTTATTAAATTTCTATGCCGCCCTATTCCGGGAACTCAGGGCGGCTTACAGCATAAATAGAAATCCAATACAAACTAAATAGTACATTTATAAAAATAAATATAAAAAAGAAGAACCCCTAAATTAAGAACCATTCATTCAGCAAACATACACACAGACATACACTGGCTAGGGGCAAGATTTCAACCGCCCCAGGCCTGCCGGCAGAGATGGGTCTTTAGTAGTTTACGAAAGGCGGAGAGGGTGGGGGCGATACGGATCTCCGGGGGGAGTTGATTCCAGAGGGCCGGGGCCGCAACAGAAAAGGCCCTTCCCCTAGGCCCCGCCAGGCGACACTGTCTAGCCGACGGGACCTGGAGAAGGCCGACTCTGTGGGCCCTAACCGGTCGCTGGGTTTCGTGAGGCAGCAGGCGGTCTCGTAAGTAACCTGGTCCGATGCCATGTAGGGCTTTATAGGTCATAACCAACACTTTGAATTGCGTTCGGAGACCAATAGGCAGCCAATGCAGCTCACGGAGTGATGCTGAGATGTGGGCATTTCTGGGCAGGCCCAACACTGCTCGCGCGGCTGCATTCTGCATTACCTGAAGTCTCCGAACGTTTTTCAAAGGTAGCCCCAAGTAGAGAGCATTGCAGTAGTCGAGCCTCGAGGTGATAAGGGCATGAGTGACTGTGAGCAGAGACTCCCGGTCCAAATAGGGCCGCAACTGGTGCACCAGGCGAACCTGGGCAAATGTCCTCCTCGCCACAGCCGAAAAATGATGTTCCAAGTTTAGCTGTGGATCGAGGAGGACGCCCAAGTTGCGGACCTTCTCCGAGGGGGTCAAAAGCTCCCCCCCCAGGCTGATGGACGGATAGATTGAATTATCTTTGGGAGGCAGAACCCATAGCCACTCCGTCTTGTCGGGGTTGAGTTTGAGCCTGTTGGCACCCATCCAAACCCTAACAGCCTCCAGACATCGGCACATCACTTCTGTCCCAGCCTACATTATTATTCACAGACCTGAGTCAATGTCCAAAGCAAACAAACACAGTTCACAGAAACTCGATTCCTCAACACAAACAGTTGCCTTCGGCAACCAGCACCTCCCATACCTTCCCTTTTATTATGCAGCCAAGGCATGACTTCCTAATGCCTTCTCCATCGCCTTTGAAGCCGCCCCATTGAATTCCTCTGTCCTACTCGCTTCTCTTGCCTCCTGGATATCTCCCAGCCGTTCTTCATCACTGTCCAACTCAGGGTCCCAGCACAGCTGTGTCTCAGCCTGAGCGCGAGTAGAGGGGCCAGGCTCCTCGTCAGACTCTAAGTCTTGGAGCTCCTCAGAGCCTTCCTCTGACTCTGATGTCACTCCAGGCCCCTCCTTCTCCTCCTCCTCTGATTCCTCTGACTCAACTGCCGGGGTCCACTGGCTGGCGAGGAATCACAACACATGGAAATTACAATTATTCCATTTAATATCAATGCTTGTTAAGCTGTTTCAAGTTAGTTGCCAACCTGTAAAATGAACCCATGGTAATAATGTGGAGTAGGACTTACACTGAAAGTATTATTGTTTTACACCTGAATAGTACGCCTGATATGAATTTAAAATGCCAAAGTTAAGAAGGGATTGGACAACCATTGGTCTGAAATGGTATAGGGTTTCCTGCCTGAGCAGGGGGTTGGACTAGAAGATCTCAAAGGTCTCTTCCAACTCTATTATTGTTATTGTTAAGTCTACGATGCAAGTGGAGACTTTTTTTAAAAAGCATAATATCATCCAAATTCTGGAGTAGATCAAAGGAATCACAGACTTTTCCAGCGATTGCTTTGACCTAGCTAAAGGCAATAAGTATTGAAACTGGCCTTATGTTCTGTGGTTGTTGTTTTTTTCAAAAATCCAGACATTTTCCCCTATCACAAGGGACATGCGACTTTATTGTGACCTTAACCCAGTGTAGAGAAAACGCCTGTCCATCTTAAGAACTTTTTTTTTTTTGGCAGACTTCAAAGGTTCAGCTCAGTTCTTTCACTTTTCTGTTGGACCAAGTTAGAAAAAGTAATTAGCAGCTAATAAAAAATGCACAATTAATCTCAACATGATAATACTTAGTAAACAGAGATCATTTAAGCACAGCCTGGGAAGGAGATTGCAAATGCATTTGCAATTATCATCGGACCTTCAGTTCATGTAATGTCAAATGTGTAATGAATGTCTTGCTTTAAGAAATTGCTTTGGGGCAATATCTTTAGTTTACACACACACACACACACACACACACACACACACACACACACACAATCTCAGGACTGAAGCAGACTTAATTTAGTTGAAGTTGAAAGCCTCCGGCATAAATCCTTGCCATATTTTCATCTCTGCTTGCAAGTTCAAAATAAATAAATAAATAAATCTGATCTTCAGGTCAACAACTTTGCACCCTACCCCAACCCTCTTGAACTTCTTGTCCATTTCTCATGTCTATCTTCAAATTAAAAATGATGAAGTGCTAGCTTCATATGCTCTAACAACTTGGACTACAGAATGTATAGATGCTATATAAGTAAAGAGCTATCCCTTCCACTGAAGAGTTAAGTGACTATAAAGAGTGCAGAGAAGAACAACCACGATGATAAGGGGTCTGGAGGCTAAACCATACAATGAACAATTGAGGGAACTAGGTAACTGTGAGAGGGACCTAGGAGTCATAGTGGACGATCACTAAACTATGAGTTAGCAATGTGCAGCAGCAGCCAAAAAAGCTAATACAATCCTGGTTTGTATGAACAGAGGCATAGAATCAAGATCACACAAAGCATTAGTACCGCTTTATAAAACCCTAGTGAGACCACACCTGGAATACTGCAACCAATTTTGGTCACCATACTACAAAAAAGATGTTGAGACTTAGGAAAAAGTTCAGAGAAGAACAACTAAGATGATCAAAGGCCTGGAAACTAAGACATATGAAGAATGGCTGCAGGACTTGGGTTTGGCTAGTCTAAAGAAAAGAAGAAACAGGGGAGACATGATAGCAGTATTCCAGTATTTGAGGGGCTGCCACAAAGAAAAGGGGGTCAAACTATTCTCCAAAGCACCTGTAGGCAGGGCAAGAAACAATGGTTGGAAATTGACCAAAGAGAGAAGCAACCTGGAATTAAGGAGAAACTTCCTAACAGTGAGGACAATTAACCAGTGGAACAGCTTGCCTTCAGAAGTCATGGATGCTCCATCACTGGAGGTCTTTAAGAAGAGGCTAGACAGTCACTTGTCTGAAATGGTATAGGTTCTCCTGCTTGAGCAGGGGGCTGGACTAGAAGACCCGCAAGGTCCCTTCCAGTTCTATTCTATTCTATTCTATTCTATTCTATTCTATTCTATTCTATTCTATTCTATTCTATTCTATTCTATTCTATTCTATTCTATTCTATTCTATTAGATGTGCCACAGTTATTCCAGACCTTGGGATAATCATTTCACCAAATGAAGAATGGTAAAGAGAAGGTCTAGTTGGTGAAGAGAAGGTCTAGTTGGTGAAGAGAAGATCTAGCAGTCTTCCAGTACTTGAGGAGCTGTCACAGAGAAGAGGGAGTCAACATATTTACCAAAGAACCCAAAGGGAAGACAAGAAGCAATGGATGGAAATTAATCAAGGAGAGAATCAACCTAGAACTAAGAAGAAATTTCTTGACAGTGAGAAAATTAATCAAAGTAATGTCTTGCCTTCAGATGTTGTGGGTGTTCCATCACTGGAGGTTTTCAAGAAGAAATTGGAAAGCCATTTATCCAGAATGATATAGGATCTCCTGCTTGAGCAAGGGGTTGGTTTAGAAGACATCCAGGTTCCTTTCCAATCTTATTATTCTATGTTCTAGAATATTAGAACATAGAATACCTTTTTTTTCTTTCAAATCCCCCAATATCAAAAAATAAAAGTGCTAGAGAAATGAAACATTTATCCCAAAATTGGGGGCCCTTGAAGCCGTCAACAGCAAAGTTTCCTGCACCCGTCATTTAATTTAATTGCAGCATACCGTCACTCCATAAAAACATAAAGCTACCGATGGGTGATGAGATCCATTAAAATAAACAAACTGACTGCAGGAAAGAATAATCCCTATGGTGAGATCAAATTCTTTGTTATACTTTTTCATAATTTATCACAAAGTGAGAGAAGAAAAAAGGCTAATGTGAAATGCATGTTGTTGCATCTACGTTCTACATCCCCGGTCCTGAGCGGTTTGCCAAGTTTCTGTCTGGGTAACATCTGCAGGAGACCCCAACCGAGTTTGTCAAACAGTTGGAAAGAATGCCAGGCACTTGAGGGAAACTTTTGGGAAGTCATGGTTTAAGAGGCCCAAGGCTGAACTTCCAAATGGGCATAGCCAGGCAATGACTTACATCAACACGGGATGGGGAAAAAAATCCCTAATAATCAATTAAATAACTAGAAGCATTTTCTAATGCATATCCTCCCATCACTTCCTTTTAATGAAGCTCCTGATCCATGTAAGCAAGAAACTGGCCATGGAAGAAAAAGTGAGAAAGAGTGCTTAAATTAATCTCCTTCTCTCCCTCCCTCTCCCTATCTCTCTCTGTCTCTCTTCCTCTCTCACACTCTCCCCCTCTCTCCCTCTCTCTCCACTCTCTGCCTTTCCCCCCTCTCCCTTCTCCCTTCTCCCTTCTCCCTTCTGTCTTCTCCCTTCTCCCTCCCTCTCTCTCTCCCTTTCTCTCCCTTCTGTCTTCTCCCTTCTCCCTCCCTCTCTCTCCCTTTCTCTCCCTTCTCCCTTCTCCCTCCCTCCCTCTCTCTCCCTTCTCCCTTCTGTCTTCTCCGTTCTCCCTTCTCCCTCCCTCTCTCTCTCCCTTTCTCTCCCTTCTCCCTCCCTCTCTCTCCCTTCTCCCTTCTCCCTTCTCCCTTCTCCCTTCTCCCTTCTCCCTTCTCCCTTCTCCCTTCTCCCTTCTCCCTCCCTCTCTCTCCCTTTCTCTCCCTTCTCCCTCCCTCCCTCTCTCTCCCTTCTCCCTTCTCCCTTCTCTCTTCTCTCTTCTCTCTTCTCTCTTCTCTCTTCTCTCTTCTCTCTTCTCTCTTCTCTCTTCTCTCTTCTCTCTTCTCTCTTCTCTCTTCTCTCTTCTCTCTTCTCTCTTCTCTCTTCTCTCTTCTCTCTTCTCTCTTCTCCCTTCTCCCTCCCTCCCTCCCTCTCTCTCACTCACTCACTCCCCCTCAGCCAGGTAGAGTGATCTATGAAGGAGATGCTAATGCTGAACAAGTAAAAAAAGCAGCACTTGAAGAGCCGTGGTGGCGTGGTGGTTAAAATGCAGCATTGCAGGCTAATTCTGCTGACTGCCAGCAGTTCGATTCTCACTGGCTCAAGGTGGACTCTCAGCCTTCCATCCTTTGGTAAAATGAGGGCCCAGGTTGTTGCGGCAATAGGCTGATTCTGTAAACCTCTTAGAGAGGACTGGAAAGAACTGTGAAGAGGTATATAAGTTGCTATGGCTATTGCTACTTTGGGAATGGGGGGAGAGAGCTTTTTAGCAAAATGAAAGGGAGGAAACCACCCCCCCTGCCAACATACTTATGCTCATGTTGTATGTTCACGTGAAAAGACCAAAAAAAAAAAAGCTGCCGTTTGCCGACACACACCTGGGTATTTTTGTTTGTGAAATATTGGTGCTGCAATAACTACAGCACAATTCTATACATGTATAGGCGTCCGTTATGTTTGATGTGACTTTCTTCCAATAATATGTGGATAACATAAAAAAATGTTGGCAAAAATCAATAAAAATATATTAGTTGATAGATTAATATCAATATCTATTGATATACACATTAACAGTATGCACATATAGACATATATACTGTGGACCCCAACCCCCCCTCGTCTTTCTCCTTCTCTTCTTCTCCCTCATTCTTATTTATCTATTTACTCCTTCTCCTCCTCCCCTTCCTTCTTCTCTCTTTCTGCTTCTCCTTCTCCTCCTCCTCCCTCATCTTTATCTATCCCCTCCTCCTCTGTAATTTGAGGTTTCCATGAAAACAAGCACAAACATTTTATCTCCTAGCTACACTAGTTTTCCACAGGTAGGAAGCAGTTAAAGATGTTTTGAAATGTATTTTATTTCATTTTTTAAAAATCTTTTCATTATCGTATCTCTAAGCATGTCGACATGTATTAGAGGCATATTTGAAAATGCATGTTTTCCTAGGAATAAAATTACAGCAAACGGGCAACATATGCTTTGATTGCACACTGACATAATTGTGGAAATGCATCGAGGCTGTTTTTTTATTTTTTTAAAAAAAAATCTCCCAACTCCCTCTTGATTCTTCGGTACCGATTGTGTGAAGCCACCAAACCATTCAAATGTCAGGAGAAGTAAAGGTGGGAAGAGATCACCTAAAAAGGACCAGGGGGGACATGATAGCAGCGTTCCAATCATCCAGGTCATAGTTATCCCAAAGGTGCTTTTTCACGACGCAACTGCTTTTCCTCGGAAGATGTTTTGCTTCTCATCCAGGGAGCTTCTTCAGCTCATCCAAGAAGAAGCTGAAGAAGTTTCTTGGATGAGAAGTAAAAGGTCTTTTGTCCTAATGGACAATCACTTAAATATGTACTGCAACTGCCAAAAAAAAAAGCCAACACAGTGTTAGGTTCAATTAACAGAGGGATGGAATCAAGATCACGTGAGCTGTTGATACCACTTTACAATGCCTTGGTAAGGCCACACTTGAAATACTGCATCCAGTTTTGGTCATCGCAATGTAAAAAAGATGTTGAGACTCTAGAAAGAGTACAGAGAAGAGCAACAAAGATGATCAGGGGACTGGAGGCTAAAACATATAAGGAACGGTTGCTGGAATTGGGTTTGTCTAGTTTAACGAAGAGAAGGACGAGGGGGGACATTGTAGCAATGTTCCAATATCTCAGGGGCTGCCCCAAAGAAGAGGGAGTCAAGCTGTTCCCCAAAGCACCTGAAGGCAGGACAAGAAGCAACGGATGGAAACTCATCAAGGACAGAAGCGACCTAGAACGAAGGAGAAACTTCCTGACAGTGAGAAGAATTAACCAGTGGAACAACCTGCCTCCAGAAGCGGTGAATGCTCCAACACTGGAAGTTTTTAAGAAGAGACTGGACAGCCATTTGTCTGAAATGGTATAGGGTTTCCTGGCTGAGCAGGGGTTGGACTAGATGACCTCCAAGGTCCCTTCCAACTTTATTATTATTATTATTATTATTATTATTATTATTATTATTATTATTATTGTTGTTGTTGTTGTTGTTGTTGTTGTTGTTGTTGTTGTTATCATTGTCATCATTATTATTATTATTATTATTATTATTATTATTATTATTATTAGGGAGGGGGGAAAGTTGGAACTACATTGCTCTCATCATAAACATCATGATGCCATCATATTGTTGTTGTTGTTGTTTTTGTAAGTCTTGTATGTTGTGTTTCTTGTGGTCTTCATAGGGAATAGCATTAGTTTTGGAAAAGAAGCATTGTCTTCTAGAAATAGCAGAGCGTGTCAACCTGATGGGCCAAGCAACATGTAGGATGGGAATTGTGGCCGAATGCCAACAGGAAAAAAAAAGAATAATAAAATCTTATGACAAGCACACGGGCAGCGTCCATGTGCTTTGTAAAATCAGCTCCGTACAACGGTTTGCCAAACTCAATGTTTAATACATTGAAATGGTATGTGGGGTTGATCTTGGGAGACGGGGGAAAGAGTTGCAACCAGGACAATGGTTAGATAAGGGGCAGCGTCGCCCTCAGTAGGAAACGGGTGTGAAAAAACATCTCAGAGGGACTCTCCCTAGTCTCCCAGGTGGTTAAATGATGGAGAAAGAATGTACTTTCAGATTTGCAAGACTCTGTTAGTGTAAACATACAATAAAATTACAGCTATTAGGTCTTGGGTGTGCTTTTGATCTGAACTACTTCACAATAATACCTCACTATCCTTCTTTCCTCCCTTTCTTCTCTCCCTCCCTCCCTCCTTCATTCATTCATTCATTCATTCATTCCCTCCCTTCCTCTCTCCCCTCCCCTCCTTCCCTCCCTACCTTCCTTTCTCCCTCCCTCCCTCTCTCCCTCCTCCCTTCCCTTCCCCTCCCTCCCTCCCTCCCTCCCTTCCTTCCTTCCTTCCATGCTTCCTTCTTTCCTTTCTTCCATTCCTCCTTTCCTCTCTCCCATTTCCTTCCTCCCTTCTTCCTTCCTTCCTCCATTCCCTCCCTCCTTCCTTCCCTCCATATCTTCCTTCCTCTCTTCCTCCTTCCTTCTTTCCTTTCTTCCTTCCTCCATTCCCTCCCTCCCTCCTTCCATGCTTCCATGCTTCCTTCTTTCCTTTCTTCCCTTTCTCCTTTCCTCTCTCCCATTTCCTTCCTCCATTCCTCCTTCCTTCCTTCCTCCATTCCCTTCCTTCCCTCCATATCTTCCTTCCTCTCTTCCTCCTTCCTTCCTTTCTTCCTTCCTCCATTCCCTCCCTCTATTCCCTCCCTCCCTCCCTCCCTCCCTCCTTCCTTCCTTCCTTCCTTCCTTCCTTCCTTCCTTCCTTCCTTCCTTCCTTCCTTCCTCTACCACACAAAGCTGACATACATTGTCTATGTTAGTTTTGTGTTCTAAGATCCTGGATAGGATTGGATGGGGTGTTTCTTTTCTCTTCTTGCCTTTCAAAATGGAAGCAATATTATATCATAAAACTGCATCCATTCTTGTAGAGCTCATAGCTAGAGTTTGGGCTGATTTATGGGATTGATTTATGGGAACCAAATCTAGGCAACTGCTAGCAATTATTGCTTGGCAAACCCTTTGCTTAAGTTAACCAGACCTGAGACAAGAGCATCACAATTTTTTTGAGGATGATGGACAACCTCCTGGGTGGGAGGTGGGGGAAATGTGCATCGTCCCATCATCAAACAATGCAACAACTGAGATGGGGTGGAAGAAAAAGATGATTGCTGTGTTTGTAGAATGGAGTCAAACATAAGTCTGGTTCAATTGGAGAAAGAAAGAAAAAAACACTCTAGGGTTTGCTTCATAAGCATTTCATTGAGAGAGAAATAAATACATCAATAGGGTTTTCTCAGAACATTTTCGATGGGGTGAGGTTGCTCTTACTACTTACTACTCTGCATAAAAAATAAATGAAAAGAAGCTGAGCATTTTAACTGTCATATGGAAAGCATTTCTCAACCAAGGGCTGCATTTTGGTGGCCTTGTTTTTTTTTTTTTTTTTTTGCCAGTTCCTAAATAGTAGTTGTGCTGGAATATTTATCTCCAGGGAAAAGGGGATTTCTATAACATCATCATTATCAGTTGAAACATGAGATAGACCCTCTACATTAAAGACTTTGGCCCAAACTGGTACTTAAGGAGGACAATCAGAAGATACTTCACCCTCCCGTATGACAATCCTATTTGAATATATTCAAGTACAGAGGTTGAATCTGTTCTATTAAAATGTCCACTGTATACACAATGGTCATTAAATTTATAACCCCAGTTATTACAAAGTTTAATTTCCCTCATGACAAGGAGATCCTTTTTTCCCCCCTAAGTGATCAGTTTCTAAAACTATCAAGGGTGATGGCATTTAAAAGATTGCACTAGTAATGGGATGAAGTCAATTCAGAAGCGCAAACGAACAATATGCAATAGACTAGACACAGTAGATAGACCATATATAAGAGAAACACCAACCAAACAAAAGGTACTCGGAGTATACTTGAAGAGGGAAGGGAGGAGGGAAGAACGTTTACTAAAACAGATGTTTACAAAGATTAATACCTAATGTTGTATGCTATGTTCTAGGATGATTGTTTAGCAATAGGATCCTTGGTTTAATGTTGATCACATTAATACGGAACCAGATAAGAGAAACACCAATCAAACAAAGTGTAACAGGAGTATAGTTGAGGCTAGACGCGAGGAGTGGAAAAAGGCTTACTAATTCAGACGTTTTCAATGACTAATACTTAGTATTGTATATCAGGTGCCATGATGATTGCTGCACAATATGTTTTTATGTTCAATGTTGATTGTTTTAATAAAAGAATTTTATATATTAAAAAAAAAGCAAAAAAAATCTTTAGCATTTGTAAATAATTGCTGGTGATTTCCACACAGCCTGGGTTTTCGCCAGGCTCTTATTAGTATATCATCTTGATATGCAGGCATTTTGCTCTCAGATCTAACCAAATCCTTTGCTAACTATGTCCTAGAAATTGAAATATATATGTATATTCTCTTCTTTATTCATTGTCTAAAAGAAGCCAAATACTTGAAAAAGGATTAAGAATTCCTAGAATGGAAACGAATCACCCAAACAAATTTTCTTGAAAGGCTGGAATTATTGTCTTTCTGAAGAAGCACTTGATATACTGCATCCAGTTCTGATCACCACAACATAAAAAAGATGTTGAGATTCTGAAAAGAGTGCAGAGAAGAGCAGAAAAGATGATTTCGGGGCTGGAGGCTAAAACATATGAAGAACAGTTACAGGTATTGGATAGGTTTAGTCCCAGGGGTAGGCAACCTTGGCTCTTTTATGACTCGTGGACTTCAACTCCCAGAATTCCTGAGCCAGCCATGCTGAGGGGACAGGGAGAGGTTTCCAAGCTGAGCCATGCTGGCTCAGGAATTCTGGGAGTTGAAGTCCACGAGTCATAAAAGAGCCAAGGTTGCCTACCCCTGGACTAGTCTAATAAAAAGGACTCAGAGAGACATGATAGCAGTGCTCCAATATTTGAGGGGCTCCTGCACAGATGATCAAGCTATTTTCCAAAAGGCAAGACAAGAAACAATGGATGGAATCTAACCAAGGAGAGACGCAACCTGGAACTAAGGAGAAATTTCCTATCAGTGAGAGCAACCAAACAGTGAAACAACTTGCCTTCAGAAGTTGTGGGTGCTCCACCCCTGGAGACTTTCAAAAAGAAACTGGACAGTCATTTGTCTGAAATGATATAGGGTCTTCTGCTCAAGCAGGGGTTGGACTAGATGACCTCCAAGATCCCTTCCAACTCTGTTGTTCTATATTCTATGTTCTAAGTTCAAGAGAAAATGTTCCAGTATTCTATAAATACTCTACTTTGATAGTAAGCAAAGAGGAAATCTTTGGGTGCAGGGTTGGTAACTCAGACTAGTAATTTTCGTTTATATTCCCAGACTGCTTTGGAACAAATGTCATTCATGATCCATTCAAACAACCTTGTCACGTTGACCAGTCCTGTTTCATGGATGCCTAGAGAAACACATCAGGTCGATTCGTACAGTATCTTTAATTGTGTGTCTGGCTTTCTTTCTTCAATGTACCTTCTGACCGTGAAAATGTATAAGTGGGTGTAATTATAGCCCTTTCTTTCCTCATTTAGCTTCCTTTTTTTTTTTAATGGGGAATGAATTCGCGATGATAGAAAAATTGCCACCAATGAAGCCAGGCAGTGAGAATAGATGCAAAATTTTGCTGCAGATTGATGTCTTTGTATCCATGGGGCAAGCTACATGATTGGTGGGGTTTTTTTTTAAAGTTAATCGAACACCAAGATCTGTGTAATCAGGTCATTGGTGCTCTCTGAACTTGGTTGTTTTCTTGCAGGCATTTCATTAGCCAAACTAGGTAACATCATCAGTGCACTTATGATGTTATCTAGTTTGGCTAATGAAATGCTTGCAAGAAAACAGCCAAACTCAGAGAGCACCAAGAAATGCCACAGTTGTTGTCGTCGTCGTCGTCCTCCTCCTCCTCCTCTCTTTTTCTCCTTCTTCCCCCTCATCCTTATTTATCTATCTACTCCTTCTCCTTTTCCTTCTCCTTCTCCTTCTCCTTCTCCTCCTTCTCCTTCTCCTTCTCCTTCTCCTTCTCCTTCTCCTTCTCCTTCTCCTTCTCCTTCTCCTCCTCCTCCTCCTTCTCCTCCTCCTCCACCTCCTCCACCTCTCTCTTTTTCTCCTTCTTCCCCCTCATCCTTATTTATCTATCTATATGCCTTCTCCTTCTCCTCCTCCTTCTCCTCTCTCTTTTTCTCCTTCTTCCCCCTCATCCTTATTTATCTATCTATATGCCTTCTCCTTCTCCTCCTCCTTCTCCTCTCTCTTTTTCTCCTTCTTCCCCCTCATTTATCTATCTACTCCTTCTCCTCCTCCTCCTCCTCCTTCTCCTCCTCCTCCTTCTCCTCCTCCTCCTCCACCTGTCTCTTTTTCTCCTTCTTCCCCCTCATCCTTATTTATCTATCTATGCCTTCTCCTCCTCCTCCTCCTCCTCTTCCTCTTCCTCCTCCTCCTCCTCCTCCTCCTCCTCTTCTCTTCTCTTCTCTTCTCTTCTCTTCTCTTCTCTTCTCTTCTCTTCTCTTCTCTTCTCTTCTCTTCTCTTCTCTTCTCTTCTCTTCTCTTCTCTTCTCTTCTCTTCTCTTCTCTTCTTTCCTTATTTATTTCTTTCCCTTTCTCCTTCTCCTTCACAGAGAGCACCAAAGATCCCTCATTTCAACCCTGAGCTAGCAAAAAAAAAATCCCTTTATCAGCATCATTGTAATCAGTTATCAGTGTAATCCAATGGCTGAGATTGAATTGTGGACCAGGACCTATTTATTTTAGCTTTTATTTAGTTTGCTTGAGTGACAGGGCTAGGGAGCTGAATAGCAATCAACATTCTCAAAATCGCTTTCATCTGAATTTGTCTCTATGACAACTTGCAGTATCAAACCTTAGTTTAGGGGGCATGTTGTACTATTTATGCTGGAGAAGTTAAATCATACCCTATCGTGCTCCTGGACCATACTATAATCTTCAAGAGAAGAACAGTTTGTCTCCTACAATTTCTGCTTTCTACTCTTGGGAGATGTAGGAACATCCAGCGTTTCAGCCTTGCATTACAAATTCTCCCCAGAGTTTTAGTCATATCCAAATCAGTGTGGAATTCAAGGTAACAGCGTAATAAAACATTCAAAGACAGCTGTATTTCCATATCCATAAATACCAGTGGAAAGAAATACAATTTCATGTGTCAGTACCATAAGTATATTGCTTGGGGGACATACATTGGATCAAATTGTTTTATTACCCAGAACAATAAGTATCCACATAAAAACTTCCTATATTCTTTGATCATGCTCTGTGAATGTCCGCTATAACCCCGAGACACAATGATGCAGATATAAACGTATTAACAGCAAAGAAGAATACTTTAAGATGATTTTAACGGTGTCTGATTTTTGAGGCATCTGATGACTGTACCTGAGATTACACCGCATGGAATCTAGCAATAATTTTAACTGCTCTTTTATATACACAGAGAAACCTTGTCTCAACGGCCTCTTGGGGCATTGTTCTCTCTAGAAGGAATTGATCAAATTAATCTTTGGCTTATGACTCTTAAAACACTCCTGAGGTTAGAAGCCAGCAATTCCATATATACTATAGAAACACTGTTGATTGTCATGTTAAAGGATGATAGCAGTGTTCCAATATCTCAGGGGCTGCCCCAAAGAAGAGGGAGTCAAGCTATTCTGAAGGCAGGACAAGAAGCAATGGATGGAAACTAACCAAGGAGAGAAGCAACCTAGAACTAAGGAGAAACTTCCTGACAGTTAGAACAATTAACCAGTGGAACAACCTGCCTCCAGAAGCAGTGAATGCTCCAACACTGGAAGTTTTTAAGAAGAGACTGGACAGCCATATGTCCGAAATGGTATAGGGTTTCCTGCCTGAGCAGGGGTTGGACTAGATGACCTCCAAGGTCCCTTCCAACATTATTATTATTATTATTATTATTATTATTATTATTATTATTATTATTATTATTATTATTATTATTATTATTATTATTATTATTATTATTATTATTATTACCTCATATTTTAGCTACAGAGATGACTCTACCCACGTGCCCAAGGCATAGTATTTGGGTGACCAAGACAGCTCTGAATAAGTCTGGTTTAGTTATTTTTTTATTTTGCTCTGAAAAAAGAATGCTTACTCATTTCTACAGCCAAAGATTTGTTGATCCTTACAATGTTGCCTGGTTTTAATTTGTTAGTTCAGACAATTATGGGAAACTGCTAAAAGGTTTATTGATCCTCTCTATATTTTCGGCCCAAGTAAGAAAAGGCTACGGTTTTAGTACTAGGGTAGAAAAGAGAGATTGATCTTGGCCTTAACTTTATACACTTACTGAATATTTTTTGTTTAGAATATAGCTTCATACTATAGTTAGCAAGAATTGTGCTAAGGATCAAGACTACTACTCTGTTTCTTCCTAGCTTCTGATTAAGACTAACTGACTTACTTTCTCCTACAAATTCACAATCCATACAAGACCCAAGCTAACGTTGGGTCAGAGTCTCCACTGGAAAAAATGAAAGTCCTTGTTAGCATCAACCTGGCAGCGGCTCATAGCTATTAATGCCAGAGATAAGTCATCTTTTCAGTAGATTACTATTGGATAGCCCGATACTATTAAAGAACATAAGAACATAAGAAGAGCTGAATCAGGCCAAAGCCCATCGAGTCCAGCATTCTGTGTCACACAGTGGCCCACCAATTGTACATGGGGATCTTGAGCAGAAAGAGAAGGCAAAACCCTCCCTTTCCCTTGACCCCCAACAAATGGTACTCAAGGGAATCCTGCCTGCCTCAACCAACATAGAGGGGCACATGGACATCCGTTTTAATAACCACCGATACACTTGGCATCCAGGGATCTGTCTGACCCTGCCTTGAAGCTGTCAAGGCTGACAGCTGTCACAACCTCTTCTGGAAGTGAGTTCCATAAACCAACGACCTTCTGGGTGAAGAAATATTTCCCTTTATTTGTCCTCACTTTCTTAGCTATGAGCTTTAGGGAGTGCCCCCTTGTCCTGGTATTGTGTGATAGAGAAAAGAATTTTTCTCTATCCACCTTTTCTATCCCATGCATGATTTTATACACTTCGATCAAGTCACCGCTTAAACGCCATCTTTCAATGCTGAAGAGACCAAGGCATTGCAATCTGGTTTCATAAGGCAGGCGCTCCATTTCCTTGATCATTCTTGTTGCCCTTTTTTTGCACCTTTTCCAGTTCCATTATATCCTTCTTGAAGTGCGGTGACCAGAACTGTACACAGTACTCCAAGTGTGGTCTCACCATCGATTTGTACAGAGGCAATACAACACTTGCTGACTTATTTTCGATTCCCTTCCTAATCATGCCAAGCATGGAATTTGCTTCTTTTACTGCTGCTGCGCATTGGGTTGACATCTTCATCGAGCTGTCCACCAAAACCCCAAGATCCCTTTCTTGGGTTGTCTCAGAAAGTTTGGTCCCCATCAGTTGGTAAGTATAATTAGGGTTCTTTGCCCCGATGTGCATAACTTTGTACTTGTTTAGGTTAAAATGCATTTGCCACTTTGTTGCCCACTCACACAATTTTGAGAGATCCTTCTGGAGCTCCTGGCAATCAGTTTCACTTTTCACAACCCAGAACAATTTAGTGTCATCAGCAAACTTGGCTGATTGGATCGAACTCCAGGCTGTGGGGCAGAGTTAGCCCGCAATATTGCCTTCTAACCACTGTGCCATCACAGCTTTTTAATGGACAACATCTTTTGATCTTCCATCTACTCGCCTTCATGGATTTATTTTGGAGTCAATTTTCCGGCGGTGAGAATGTATCAAAGCAAGATCCCCCCCAAAAAAATCATACTCCCACATAGTTGGTAAATTGATATTAGCCTTATTAGTCATGTATCACAAAGTGATGTATCTTTATAAACTCTCATTCCTACATATCTTCATACATGGACAAATCCATGAACTTTTCTTCATAGCAACACAGAAGCAATGTCACCACATTGCTCCTACCATTTTCTCCAATTCTACTGAACCCATATTTATTTAAAAGACTAAAATTATATGGCCACTCATCTCAAAAAACATAAATCTTGGCAGCTCAAAACATTTATATAAACCAATAAAAGCAAAAAAGCTATAAAAGGAGAAAAAAATAATGCTGTTTACTAGCCTTTCATCCATTCTAACTACTGTAAGTTCAATTTTGTTTAGCTTTTAAAGATTAAATAAACAATCTACTTTTTGACAAATCATACAATACAGACAAAGCAATGACAGATACTGTACAATAATTTTCAGGTAACAAAACTGAGGTGTTTTATTTGTTTGTTGTTGTTTTCTAGTAAAATAAGGGGGGAGGTAAAAACAAGTCCGCTGGCAAATTTTGGTTCAGATTCTAAATGAGTTTGCAACGTCATTTTGAATTCATCCAATGTTTATTGCATGCATTTTTCCTCAGTACAAATTTGATCTCTCAGATTGAAGAGAATGTATATATTTGTACCCAACTCTGGGTAACTCACAATCAAAATAAAAAAATAACCGTTCTGTACAAGGGGGAAAAAAATAACAATAAGACCAGAAGAATTAAAACCGAAACTAAACCAAACCAAAACCTACCATCAGAATTCAGAAAGCATGGTTTGTTAATTATGTGGTGCATTTTGGATGCTTTAAAAAGATGTAAAAAAATAAATAAATAGTGTATAGTCAACATTCCCTCAGAAATGCTTGAACAAAATGCTTGGAGGAACATGTTCATTGAAAAAAAAAGTGCCTCAGAATGTATACTTTAAAAGAAATACACACAAAATTGCAAACATTTTTTTTGTATTTACAAAACTGAGAAGTGAGCAAAACTGAACTAGATGGCAAGTAAGTGAATCAAGAAGTGTTTTTTTTCTTTAAATTTTAGACAAAGTGGAATAATTTTCCCAGTATTGATTCAAACATCCAAGAGGTCCCCTATAATGTTCTACTCTATACCTCAGGCCTACAAATGATAACCAAACAACATGAAAAACAATATACTGGGAATAAATAAAAGAGGCTTATGAAGAACACAATAGGGAAGAGAAAAGGGGAGGAGAGATATTATTAAATTCAGTGTTGGAAAGTTCTAGAGAGGCCCTTTCATCCAACCTACCATTGGCAGCCCAAATCGTAAAGTCTGGAGGGCTTTGAAGTGTTCTGGGAAGAGAAACTTTCAGTTTGAT
The DNA here is from genome assembly GCA_034064705.1 of Bothrops alternatus. Lineage (NCBI taxonomy): Eukaryota > Metazoa > Chordata > Lepidosauria > Squamata > Viperidae > Bothrops > Bothrops alternatus. Next base: position 366,404 of record JARGCV010001091.1, read on the forward strand.
CACTTGTTCCATCTCTTGTTGGCTAAATGTCTATGGAGAGTCTCCATCATCCAGGTCATGGCTGTCTCAAAGGTGCTTTTTCAGAAGGCAACTGGACTTCCTTGTTGTTGTTTTTTGAAGACCTTTTGGCTTCTCATCCATGAAGCTTCTTCAGCTCTGACTGGATGGTAGGGAATGGAGGGATTTATACTCCTTGCAGACAGCTGGTTATTTGCATCCTTTTAGAGAGTCGTTGAGGCCACTTGGGGGTTTGTCCACATTCATTTTCACTACTCAACTTTTTATTTTTGGTTTGAAATGTTTCTCTGATTATCCAAGTAGCTTTTTCAGTCTGAGCAAGTTAGTTAGGGGGACGCCATCTATTTCCTCTAAGGTAGTTTCATTACTCATCTAATCTCAATAAGCTACTTAAGTGATGGCTGACTGGTTTAATCTTCACTTAGAACTTAGAATAGACTAGAGCTGGAAAGGACCTTGGAGGTCTTATAGTCCAGCCCCCTGCTCAAGCAAGAGACCTCATTTCAGATAGGTGGCTGTCCAGTTTCTTCTTATAAACTTCCAGTGATGGAGCACGCACAACTTCTGAAGGCAAGCTGCTCCACTGGTTAATTGTTCTCACTGTCAGGAAGTTTCTCCTTAATTCCAGGTTGCTTCTCCCCTTAATTAGTTTCCATCCATTGTTTCTTGTCCTGCCTTCAGATGCTTCAGAGAATAAATTGAGCCCTTCTTCTTTGTGGCAGCCCCTGAAATACTGGAATAGTCCTATCATGTCACCCCTAGTCCTTTTTTCCTCTGGACTAGCCAAACCGAAATCCTGTAACCTTCATATGTTTTAGTCTCCAGGCCTTTAATCATTTTAGTTGCTCTTCTCTGCACTTTTTCCAGAGTCTCAACATCTTTTTTTGTTGATTTCAGAAAAGGCAGGCACCGCCACACTTCTCTGTGCATTAATGATTCACCTGTGGAGATGGTTACCAGCATCAAATTCCTGGGTGTGCAGCTAACAAGTAGGCTGACTTGGTCGCTCAACAGCGAGAAACTGCTGAAGCATAGCAGCGCCTGCATTTTCTGTGTCGCATGATAAAAGCACATCTTCCTTCCCCTGTCCTGACCACTTTCTACAGGGGGACAATCGAGAGCATCCTGTCATACAGCATCACAATCTGGTTTGGAAGCATCACTGCTTCGGACAGGAAGGCAGTGCAGAGAGTGGTGAGGATGGCTGAAAAGATCATTGGCAGTTCCCTCCCTCCCATCCAGGACATAGCACAGAAACATTGCTTGAGCAGGGTCTGCAAGATTATCTGGAACACGACACCTCCTCTTCATGACCTGTTTTCCTTGTTCCCTTCTGGGAGGAGGGGGCTTCATGGTATCCGCAGCAGAACATCCAGATTCAGCCAAAGTTTCATTCCATACAGCATTAACCTTGTGAACTCTCAAGCTTCCTCCTTCTGTTATATATTCAAGATGGACAGTATTTAATATTTATTTGTTATGTATATCTAGGGATGTAGGTCTATGCATATGTTGTTCATAGTATGTTTAGGTGGGTGTCATGTATGTGTTTCACTTTGAGAGCGGGCAACTAAATTTCATTTTTGATGTGTGCCATTGTGCCCACAGTAAAAAAATGACAATAAAGGTTATCTCATCTCATCTCATCTCATCTCATCTCATCTCATCTCACCTCACCTCACCTCACCTCACCTCACCTCACCTCACCTCACCTCACCTCACCTCACCTCACCTCACCTCACCTCACCTCACCTCATCTCATCTCATCTCATCTCATCTCATCTCATCTCATCTTATCTTATCTTATCTTATCTTATCTTATCTTATCTTATCTTATCTTATCTTATCTTATCTTATCTTATCTTTTTTTAAGTGTGATGACCAAAGCTGGATGCAGTATTCCTGGTGTGGTCTTACTCACTGCTTCTCCTTCAGTAGCAGCAATAGCCACTCCCCAAAAATTAGCTTTTGTGTACAAATTATTCTTTACAGTTCTTTTCAGAGAAGACCCCCCATAACACTTTGTGAAATTTATAAAGGGCATTCCTTACCATAAGTGGAATGGGTTTTTTTTGTTGATAATTCATCGCAATCAATAGAAAAAATAAAGAGGAAAATGTTATGGGTAATTTCTTTAAAAGAAAGATCAATTTGAGAAGGAAAGTAATTTTAAAGTCCTTACTTGAACTTTCCTTTTTTTATGAGCTTGGTGTTGTAGTTTGTGCAAAACCTATCACATTATACTAAATAATAATGGCAATAGCATCAACAAAAGCAGCAGCAGAAGAATGAGGAGGAACTGAGTTTTTCCAAGCTAAACTGTAAAAAGATGAGGTCTATTTTTTCTGCATCTTGTCCCAAAATTGAAGCAGAACCATAATGGCTCAACTTATTTGTGGGATTCTGAACTAGTCTTCTGGGGATCAAAGGGAATTTTTAAATGTGAGATTCTGAAAGCACATTGTAGGTTGTTGTTGCTCAGTCACTACGTTGTATCCAACTCTTCTCAACCTCGTGGACCATAGCTCTCCAGGTCCCCCTGTCCTCCATTGTCTCCTGGAGTTTGCTCAGATTCATATTGATTGCTTTGGTGACACAATCTAACTGTCTCATCCTCTGCCATCCTCTTCTCCTTTTGCCCTCAATCTTTCCCAACATCATCAGGGTCTTTTCCAATGAGTCTTCTTTTCTCATTCAGTGGCCAAAGTATTTGAGCTACAGCTTTAGTACCTGTTTAGTATTTAGTATCTGTTCTTCCAAAGATCACCCAGGGTGGACTGTCCTCAAGGTCAGTAGATTAGTACAAATGGGTGTTGAGCCTTCTTGGAAATGTTGAAAGGACTGTGTTGTAGACTGGAGATGGATGCCCTCATATCCCTCCCCCTCTGTTGAGAGAGGGCTGTTCCGTTTTGACCTAGATGGCCTCTTTGACCCTAGATGGCCTCTTTGACCCCTCTTTCAAACCAGTGGTCCTCTCTGTCCAAAATGTGGACTTTGCTGTCTTCTAAAGAGCAGTCTTTGGCTTTTGAATGCAGATGGACTGCTGAATTTTGTCCTGATGGCTTTGTTCTCCTATGCTATGCCATGCGTTTATGAAGCGTCTATCTGCAAGGAGTATAATTCCTTCCATTCCCCACCATCCAGTCAGAGCTGAAGAAGCTTCTTGGATGAGAAGCAAAATGTCTTCAAAGTAAAACAGGAAAGTCCACTTGCCTCTTGAAAAATCATCTTTGAGACCATCTTAGGTGCCAACTAACTGGGTGACCTGGGGCCTGTTACTCCCCCAACTTCTGAAGGTAATCTGTTCCGTTGGTTGATTGTTCTCACTGTCGGAAAATTTCTCCTCATTTCTAGATTGAATTTCTTCTTGATCAGTTTCCATCCCTTATTCCTTCTCTGGCCTTCAGGTGCTTTTGAAAACAGGTTGACCCCCTCATCTCTGTGACAGCCCCTCAAATATTGGAACGCAGCTATCATGTCTCCCCTGGTCTTCTTCTTTAAACATTTTTCTTTCTCTTTCTATATTTGATTTATCTAAAAAGGTTTTTCATCTTACGTGTTTCTTAGCTCCGGGTTCCACAGATACAGTCTCAATGACCTAAGACTGTAGCATACTTCTCATGGAATTTGCTGCCCGCTTCTTCTTTCTATAACATTTTTATTTTCTTTTTGCTTCATTGCCTTGGGTCCAAATGCCTTTTCTTGGAGACAGCCAATATTTAATTTGCTAATATTCCCATCCAATTAAATTGTGCAGGTGGCATTTCCCCTATCATACCTTTATTCTGCTTGGAAGAATCTGAGCAAGGGTGATTTTATGTTAAACACCTTTGTTTCTCATCTTTCTACGCTTCTAGGCACAGTAGCCTTTCTTAAAAATGAATTGATTTTCAGTGTTCAATTCACTCTTTGTTTATTTATTACACAGTTTAGTAACCCATCCATTTCCATAAGACTCAAGGCAATTTGTAACAACAGGAGGATGCATACAGTAAAAGCAAACAAATACAAAGCACAAAGCTTCCATCCATCATACAGCCCTCCATGAAAACCACCAAAATGAACAATAACAACAACAAAACCTTTGCAACAAAAGGTAAAGCACTCTAGTCCTACAAAGATATTTGCACTTAGATAATTTACTTAAATATGAACTCTTATTTCGCCAATTTATGAACTAGGCCATTAGGACTGTCACTTTTTTTTTCATTTTGGAAAATGTTTTTATAAGATGTATGGTAACAAAAGAGATTATTAAGAAGACAATTATCATGGATTTGGATTTATTTGGATGAAATGTTATTGATTAAGAAAAAAGAAGGAATGATATTAATAAATGATTATTGATTATGTTAAGGAAAAAGGGAATGGAGAGACACCTGAAGTGTTAATTATCTACTTATATTAGCAATATGGAATATAGCAATTGAAATAGCAAAGCTTAATATAGGATTTGGATTTACTTAGATGAAATGTTATTGAGGATTGTTTTGATTGACTTAGTTGTACTGAAATATATTAACTTGAATATAATATGTTACTAGAGGGAATAGAGAAGGGGTTTTTAATGATTTAATCTGAACTTTATGAGTATGACTTTGTTTTCGGACAATTGATTGCCCTGCTACCACGTTGATTCTTAAGCACTTGTTTGTAAAATGAAAAAACTAATAAAACTTGTTTTTTTTTAAAAAAAGAAGACAATTATCATAAAATATCTGTTTAGAATAAGTATCTTAATGAATCTTGATAATGTTGACTCTATGTGCATGAATGTGCATGTTTATTATATATAGATTCCGTATTTATTTTGAGTATATTATTTTCTTAGGGAAAATGGTGAAGGACAACAAAGGAAGTGGTTGGTCTTTAAGAACCAGATCATATAAGATTGAAAAAAAAAAAGTGTGAGGTGATAAAGTGTTCAATGCTCCTCTGTGGGAGAGGTTGGTTCCATCCAGCTTGAAAGAGGGAATTGTCCCTCCCCTCCTTAAGAAATATTTTCTGTATCCAACAGGTGTGGATAATTTTCATTCTGCCTCCAATCTTCCTTTTTTTTTAGGGAAGGTAGTTGAAAAATAGCTTCAACGGGCCTTGGAAGAAGCAAATTATCTGGACCTTCTCCAATGAGGATTCTGTCCTGGTTGTAGTGTTGAGACAGGATTGTGGATGACCTCTGTCAGGAACAAGATAGCGATACTACATCCACCCGCTACCACCCGCCGTGCTTGTGAGTTCACGGAAGCGTGCCACTCCACAACAAATTCCCTCAACAGAAACATCAACCTGCAAGCAGCCTATGAACCCCTCAGAATCCAAATCAACTGCACAGTCAACCAGAGACAACATTGACCCTCAACCAACTCACATAAGTCTCCCCTCCCCCTCCCACCAGCATTTCACCTCCCAATGCCCTTGACCTGATGTAAACTCCCCATCACTGATGACCTACTTCTGACCCATCACAAGACCCTCACTTGACACACCCACACCTGAAGCCCTTATAAACAGAACACTGACACTGACATCCCCTAAATCAGGGGTAGGCAACCTTGGCTCTTTTATGACTTGTGATCTTCAACTCCCAGAATTCCTGAGCCAGCATGGCTCAGCTTGGAAACCTCTCCCTTTCCCCTCAGCATGGATGGCTCAGGAATTCTGGGAGTTGAAGTCCATGAATCATAAAAGAGCCAAGGTTGCCTACCTCTGGCCTAGGCCTAAGCCACTTTATGACTGGTAGACTTCAACTCCCAGAATTCCTGAGCCAGCATGGCTCAGCTTGGAAACCTCTCCCTTTCCCCTCAGCATGGCTGGCTCAGGAATTCTGGGAGTTGAAGTCCACGGATCATAAAAAAGCCAAGGTTGCCTACCCCTGACCTAAACTCTGTTGAAGATGTTACCTAGCCAGGCAATGAAACATTCAGAAACCAACCACAAGCTCGGAGAATGAGCCTTCATCCTCATCCAACACCCGAGCTACAGATATTTGCCACTATTGCAAAACTCTATCCATTGGACTGTTCTTCATCTCTCAGGAATGCTCAGTGCCACCAATCATTCTGAGCTGGTTTAAGGGGTTTGGAGTGGAAAGTATTTGTGTCCCACTGGTTTGCCTCCATTCTTCAGGACCAGGGCCAATTAGTGTTCAAACTTAGCAAGTATGAGTGGGTGCAAGTATTGAGAACTCTGGTTCTCAAGATTTCCCATACAATCAAGAAAGACAAAAAGGAAAAGGTTTTCAATGAATACAAAGGGGCGAAACCTTCCTATAAAAACATCTTACCTGTTTTGCCTTTTGTACCTGCAACAACAGCATACTAAAAAGCAGAGATGTCAGCCTGCCAACAAAAGTACATATAGTCAAGGTTTTCCCAGTTGCAACGTATGGCTGTGAAAGTTTGGACCATGAGAAAGGCTGAGCGCCAAAGAATTGAGGCCTTTGAACTCTGGTGCTGGAGAAGACTCCTGCGAGTCCCCTGGACTGCAAGGCGATCCAACCGGTCAGTCCTAGAGGAGATCAACCCTGACTGGTCTTTAGAAGGCCAGATCCTGAAGTTGAAACTCAGGTACTTTGGCCACCTAATGAGAAGGAAGGACTCCCTGGAGAAGAGCCTGATGCTGGGAAAGATGGAGGGCAAGAGAAGAAGGGGACGACAGAGAATGAGGTGGCTGGATGGAGTCCCTGAAGCAGGAGGCATGAGCTTCAATGGACTCCAGAAGACGGTAGAGGACAAGAAAGCCTGGAGGAAAGTTGTCCATGGGGTCACGATGGGTCGGACACGACTTCGCAACTAACAACAACAACCTGCAACAACATTTATAAGATTATGGGAAGACTCTTTGACTCATCAAAGGAAAGATGTTGGGCCAAAAAACAAAAAAACAAAGAGAGACTAAAGTGAGAATTAAGAAATTAGATGATGGGAATTACCAGAGGGAGTATTTAAAAATTAAACACTTGTTTGAATATGGTTAAAGAAATAGAAAGATTTTGAATATAAATGAAGATTAGTTTAACAGGGATGAGCCCCTAAAGTAACGTAGTATGCCTTCTTTCTTCTTTCTTTTGTGTTTGTGTTTTGTTTATTTTTTTTTGACATGAGAAATATAAAAATGTTGGGATGGTTTGTATGAAAGAAATATTTTCTCTGTTTTGTCTATTTTTTTGCTCTTATTTTTTTTAAGATATGAGAAATGTGAAAATGAGATGGCTTGTATGAAAAAAAAAGATTTAAATACTTAAGTGTAACTAATTTTGAGAAAATCTTAACCAGTAACAATGTTTTGAATACTGTGGGGAAAACAAATTTAAATAAGAATGTAAACAGGATTTACGTTGAGGGCATCAAGATGATCAACGAAAAGAAGCTTTATACCAGACTTGGCCCTTTTATGACTTGTGGACTTGCCTGGCTGAGGAATTCTGGGAGTTGAAGTCCACAAGTCATAAAAGGGCCAAGTCTGAAGACCCCTGTCTTAAATCTAACAAACAAAATGGAGGCTGGCTGAGGAATTCTGGGAGTTGAAGTCCACAAGTCATAAAAGGGCTACGTTTGAAGACCCCTGCTTTATACTGATGTGGTTATTATTTGCAGGAACATGAGAAAAATGTTTCTATCTAATTGTCATTTATTTAATATCGATTTAATATTTCCTTAAATATTTATTTAATATTGATTTAATATTTACTTAAATATTAATTTAAGATTGGCTAAAGAGAATATTATTGGAAAGAAGAGGAAATCAAGTAAAGTTATTGTATGGACTATAGAATTATAGAAATTAATTTTTAAAGGTTGTTTTTTTTTTAAACACGAACCCAGACAACACGATGTTTACCAAATAGTAAGGTGTATGTTAAAAATCAATAAAACATATTTAAAAAAATATTTTCCATCTCTGACTGTGCCTGGGGTAGGCTTCCCCAGTCAGAGCCACTGCACAATTGTGGGGGGGGGTCTTCTTGGACTCAGTGACTTTTCCTTGTTGAACAAGTTTCAGCCATGGTGGGTGAGGTCTTTGCACAGATTTTTTTTCATGTGCATCAATTGCGCCCGTTTCTTGAGTGGGAAACTCCTGCCTCTTTCCTCAGTCACTTCCTGTTTCAATTATTGTAATGTGCTTTGTGTGGGGCTACCTTTGAAAAGCATTTTAGAATCCGTAGGGAGTCCAGAATGCAGTGGCAATGTTCAGTTTTTGGTGCTTTTCATTATGTGCATATCTTCAAACCGGAACCTAAAACAATACTATATTCAAATATTGATATCTGAGCAACGCAGCTGAGATGTTTTACTGTCCTTTGAATTATTAATGTATCCAGCTCAGGTAAACAAAAAAAAACATGCAAAAAATAATTATAAAGACAAAATGTTAAGTAGTTAATAAAACAAAGATGTGCTGGCTCAAAGAATACTCTCCATTGCATCAGAACTTTCCAATAGCTAAAGACGAACTGAAATGGGATATATTGGTTCTCATCCGGCCCTCTCAATTCCTGGCAAATAGATGGGGAAGAAATGGAGGTAGTGACAGATTTTATCTTCCTGGGCTCCAAGATCACCGCAGATGGGGACTGCAGCCAAGAAATTAGAAGACGCGTGCTCCTGGGGAGGAAAGCTATGGCCAATCTAGACAGCATACTAAAAAGCAGAGACATCACCCTGCCAACAAAAGTATGTATAGTCAAGTCCATGGTTTTCCCAGTTGCAATGTATGGCTGTGAAAGTTGGACCATAAGAAAGGCTGAGCGCCAAAGAATGGAGGCCTTTGAACTATGGTGCTGGAGAAGACTCCTGTGAGTCCCCTGGACTGCAAGGTGATCAGACCGGTCAGTCCTAGAGGAGATCAACCCTGACTGCTCTTTAGAAGGCCAGATCCTGAAGCTGAAACTCAAGTACTTTGGTCACCTAATGAGAAGGAAGGACTCACTGGAGAAGAGCCTAATGCTGGGAAAGATGGAGGGCAATAGAAGAAGGGGACGACAGAGAATGATGTGGCTGGATGGAGTCACTGAAGCAGTAGGCCTGAGCTTAAATGGTCTCCAGAAGATGGTAGAGGACAGGAAGGCCTGGAGGAACATTGTCCATGGGGTCGCAATGGGTCAGACACGACTTCACAACTAACAACAAATTTTCAGACGTTATGAGAATGATCGGTACAGGATCTAATCAACTTTCAAAACAATGTTATTTAATTCTGCTCAATTGCTTGAAAACATGGCTATGAAGTCTCTTGTGAACTGGGATATTTCTGAAAGGACATCTGAGATATGCTTTCTTGACCTCATGATCTGGTAGAAATTTGCAAGAGACAAACATTCAAAACACTTTAGCAGCTGATTACAATACAAAGATTGGGAGAGAGGCGCGTTGTTCTCTTTTCATTTTCTTTCTTTCTTGTTTCAATTTCAGACAGTTACGTTCCTGTTTCTCAATTTTGGTTTAACAGAGAGCCAAATGCTTAAGAAATAGGTGGCAGATGGAAAATGCAGTCATGATTTGACTTATTCTTTCTTGCCAACCAAAACTATCAAGCAAATAGTAACATATTTCCGGAGATAATACTATCAGGGCTTTAGTTATAATTTTCTCTTATAAATGAGGAATCTGCAGCAGCAGCAGATTACAGTAAGCACATAGATGTCTTGGCAATGTGTACTGAAAATAAAAGCTTCAGTTTAGCAGAATTCTTAATTCTGAAGATAACACAATATGTTATTTGGATGTCCATCTGGAAGGTTGCATTCCAACTCAACATCCTTTGACAGCAAGAGCTGAAACAGAGTATAGGAATCCTCAGAAGATGCTACATTGGACTTGGATCAGAACAGAAGCCTGCTATTTTCCAGAAATCAAATCAAGATCCGTTTGCAAGATCAGAATGGAATTTAATAATCTTTCTGTTTTAAACTTTTTCAGAACCTCATTGCCTTAGGTTGCTGCTCTCTCCGTTGCTCGAATGCTAACCCTTGGAACTTAGTTTGATTTAAAATAATGTATATTCTTCAGTCAAAACTGCTGAGGTGGCATCTAGACTGCTTTCATAGAATATTCTGCTTTATTTAGCTACAGGATTACCAATGCCACATTAACATTATAAAGTGGTTACTGCTTTAAGTCCACGCTTGAAATATTGCATCCAGTTTGGTTACCATGATATAAAACGACGTTGAGACTATAGAAAAAGTGCAAAGAAGAACAATAAAGATGATTAGGGACTGGAGAGTAACATATATGAAGAATGGTGGCCAGAATTGGGTATGTCTAGTTTAATGAAAAGAAGAAATAGGAGTGATATGATACGGTAGCAGTATTCCAATATTTTAGAGTCTGTCACAGAGAAGAGAGAATGAGACTATTTTCCAAGCACCTGGAGGCAGAACAAGAAGCAATGGATTTAAAGGGCTGTGGTATTTGGGTTTGGCTAGTCTAAAGAAAAGAAGAAATAGGAGAGACATGACAGCAGTATTCCAGTATCTGAGGGGCTGCCATAAGGCAGAGGGGGTTAGGTTGTTCACCAGAGCACCAGAGGGAAGGACAAGAAACAATGGTTGGAAACTGATCAAAGAGAGAAGCAACCTAGAATTAAAGAGAAAGTGAGGACAATCAACTAGTGGAACAGCTTGCCACCAGAAATCATGGGCACTCCATCACTGGAAATTTTTAAGAAGAGATTGGACAATCATCTGTCTGAGATGATATAAGTTCTCCTGCTTGAGCAGGGGGCTGGAGTAGAAGACCTCCAAGGTCCCTTCCAGCTGTACTCTATTCTATTCATAAACTAATCAAAGAGAGAACCAACCTAGAAATTAGGAGAAATTTCCTGACAGAATAATTAATTAGTGGGATGAGATATCTATGGAGGATATGGTTACTCCATCACTGGAAGTTTTCAAGAATAGAGTGAACAGCCATTTGTTTATAATGGTACAGGACCTCCTTTTTGAGCAGGAGTTGGACTAGAAGACCTCCAAAATCTCTTCCAACTCTGTTGTTCTATTAACAAGATTATTATATCTTGATCACATGCTGTTGTTACTTTGTTGTTGAAGTCATGTCCGACCCATCGCGACCCCATGGACAATGTTCCTCCAGGCCTTCCTGTCCTCTACCATCTTTTGGACTCCATTTAAGCTCATGCCTACTGCTTCAGTGACTCCATCCAGCCACCTCATTCTCTGTCGTCCCCTTCTTCTATTGCCCTCCATCTTTCCCAGCATCAGGCTCTTCTCCAGTGAGTCCTTCCTTCTCATTAGGTGGCCAAAGTACTTGAGTTACAACTTCAGGATCTGGCCTTCTAAAGAGCAGTCAGGGTTGATCTCCTCTAGGACTGACCGGTTTGATCGCCTTGCAGTCCAGGGGACTCACTGCAGTCTTCTCCAGCACCATAGTTCAAAAGCCTCAATTCTTTTGCTCTCAGCCTTTCTTATGGTTGAAGATACTGGAGTGCATTGCCATTTCCTTCTCCAGTGGATCACATTTTGTCAGAACTCTCTGCTATGACCTGTCTGTCTTGGATGGCCTTGCACGACATAGCTCATAGCTTCATTGAGTTACGCAAGCCCCTTCACCATGACAAGGCAGTAGCAATCCATGAAGGAGCTGTAGCTACTAGATCGCAGGATAAAAGCATTGAAAAATCTCTTTCTTTCCATCTGGATTTGTTTACTCCCTTTCCCAAGCAAAACAGCTGATGATAGGAATAATGAGTCTCTGTGGTCCATTAATTCTTATTTTCACAAAATCCTATTAAAATGTTTAGGGCAACATGGATAAAAAAAGAAATAACAGAGGATATGAGGGATACTTGTTAGTTTCCATCATTTAACTTTTCACATGCTAATTTATTTCCAACCTAGAACTGCTTCTGGCTTCCTGCATCCAAAAGAAAAACTATGTCACCACCAGCTAAGGCTTTAATGATATGTATTAATCATTTTGAAACAAAGTTGATATTTGTAGTAATGATACCGATATTTGAGGTTATTTTTTTCTTTCTTTCTTCATGTCAAATCATTCCACATGGCAACATTTAGTCTACAAATAGCAGACTAATAAGCAATTAATATATGAATTAGTTAAGGATACTTAATTCATGGCCCATCTCCAAAAAATCTCAGATCTAAAAAAGTAAAATACTGTAAGTTTAAATTTGGTTATTACTTTTCTGGAAGATTACCAAGAAATCCAAAAGTATCTAAATCTGGAGGAAGTCAAACAGCCATGGTGTTTCTTAGAAAAGGCCATGGTTGGCTTCATGCAGTCACATGGAATGAAACTCAACTTGAAGGTAACTATAGTTTTTACACATAATTGCGCTTTTTAGAAACTAAAAGGCAAAGAAAGGCTTACTAACAACAGTTGAAGGTTTATCTCTGAAACTTTGATAAACCTGTAGTGAAACCCTGGTTTTCGTCCAAGGACAACTGTTGCTCTAAAACTTTTGGAAGTGAAGAGTTGGACAATCCTGTGTTCTCCAGACATTTTCCATTACAGTCCATACAGTTCCTCCCTGATGGCAAGAATCAATATAACCTCAAATCCCAATTACCATACTTGGCTCTCTTCCAAATACAGAATAACAGAATTAGACTGTTGGACGTCTTCTAGCCCAATTGTCCAATTGTTCTTGAAAATCTCCAATGATGGAGCACCCACAACTTATGAAGGCAAGCTGCTCCACTGGTTCATTGTGTTCTCTGTCAGGAAATTTCTCCTTAATTCTAAGGAGAATTAAGAAGCGTCCGTCAAATTATCTGCTATTATCATAAGAGGCGCCACCAACCCAAGCAGCATTATAATATGCAAGCTCTTAAATCCATACAATGGTAGTTATTCACTGGGGCATTTTTGGAAGCTGTTTCTTGTAGGAAAAAAAAGCTTAGACAGAAGATCTCAGGTGGGGATCGTGAAGCACAAGCATCAAAATGTAGGCCCTGGTTGATTCGAAGCTTCAAGGACCAGCTCTGAGGAAGCACTTTACTCAACTCACCAACAAGCAGAGAAGAAAGGGGTTTTGAATTTTAATTGGGATGCTGAAACATAAAATCACACTTGTTTTTTTTTCCCTGGAGATCTGTCATGTTAGCGTAAAAGGGAATGAAGCGTGAAATGTAAAAGATGTCTACCTCTCAAACAATGAATAGATGCCTTGTTTATGGAATTAGGTTACTTCACATTACTTTAAAGAACACAAAGGAGCACTTACATTGAGGGTATGCTAATGTGAACATTTGTTTAGCTGTATTTAATTGATTAGTCAGTTGGAAAGGCAAAACATTATTAATTTAAGCATTCTTGAATTAATAGACAGCAGTAAGAGACAAATACTCTAGTGCAGTGGAGTATGGAACAACTGTTTCTTGAGTATGGCTTTCTTACCGAGTCTGTGCTTTTATTAAACCATGAAAGTAGGTAAACAATGTGTTGAATAGGAATGATAGAACCTGTAATAAAAACAAAAAACAAAGCAGGAGGAGGAGGAGGAGGAAAGGCAAAGAAGAAGAAGAAGAAGAAGAAGAAGAAGAAGAAGAAGAAGAAGAAGAAGAAGAAGAAGAAGAAGAAGAAGAAGAAGAAGAAGAAGAAGAAGAAGAAGAAGAAGAAGAAGAAGAAGAAGAAGAAGAAGAAGAAGAAGAAGAAGAAGAAGAAGAAGAAGAAGAAGAAGAAGAAGAAGAAGAAGAAGAAGAAGAAGAAGAAGAAGAAGAAGAAGAAGAAGAAGAAGAAGAAGAAGAAGACCTTTAGTGAATGTAGAAAACCAAGGATATGCAAGGCCAAAATATATTCTTACAGCTAGTCTCCACTTACAACGGTTTATTTAGTGACCGTTTGAAGTTGTTTCTTCTTCTTCCTCCTTTTCATCATCATCATCATCATCATCTTCTTCTTCTTCTTCTTCTTCTTCTTCTTCTTCTTCTTCTTCTTCTTCTTCTTCTTCTTCTCCTTCTCCTTCTCCTTCTCCTTCTCCTTCTCCTTCTCCCTCTCCTTCTCCTTCTCCCTCTCCTCCTCCTCCTCCTCCTCCTCCTCCTTTTTTATAATATTTTATTAATTTTCCAGTTTTACATTTGAATATTTAAAAAGCAATGTGATGACTGGGTTACATTAGTTCAATAACAAAATCTTAGTGCAAATCTCAGGTTCTTCTTTTAACATCCCATTCTGGCTTGCATCACGATGCTGTAATTAGGGCTAGCCATAGTTTTCAAAATCAGCTGAGGTTTTGCTAAATAACTTTATGCCCTGTTCAAAATTTGATTTAAGTCATGATTGTGCCAAAGATGCTCTTTCAATGGGTGACTGAGAATCTCCATAGACATTTAAGTCCTGATGTCGGAATAATCTGATAGTCTGATTTGTTAGTGTGGTTAACATAGCATCTTGCTGATCCCATCATTCCTTTCCAACAGTCAGTGTTTAGTCAAAATCGCCGCTTGGTTTGTGTTGGTTAGCTTTTGTGGAATAGTTCAGCTGCAACAGTTTTATAAATTTATTTATTTTTTTTTTATTTTATTTTATTCGGTCTTGTATGCCGCTCCTCTCCGGAGACTCGGAGCGGCTAACAACATGTATACAAAACATCAAATTTCAATACAAATACCGTGCTAATCCAAGGCTTTATTTTTTCTGGCCAACATGGTGGAGTTTTGACACTAGGATCACTAAAAACCGAAATAATTTATCTTAAGTTCTGGTTTCTCTTGACATAAAGCTTTCCTATTTAAGCTTTTGTTTAAATTGACTAAACAAGGATAAAATTCTTACACCAGAAAGAAATATTTATGGTTCTTCGTTTCAATTTATGACTCTTATTTTACTGACTATTGTGCTTCCTTGCTGCATATTTTAGACATGAAGATATTTTAATAGACTCTCAATGTCAATCTCTTTTCTATTTTTTTTTCTTACCTTCCACTTTTCTTCTTGACTGTGCTTTTAAATGTCTAAGAATTAAAACCGGACATAGTTTATGCATCTCATCCTAAATTACTCATCCATTTTCTAATCTAAGACAAAAACATCAAAACATTATCCTTGAAAACTGACAGACCAACCCCTATTTGGATCACTTTGATCCCTATTTTGCCCTTTTCTCCAGAAATAAAATAACCAAGATTAGCATAGTGGAAGCTACTACGGTATGAATACATTTTTTTTTACTTTATTAGGATTCTCATTTCACACTAGCAGTGTCACAATTAGCACTTCTTGGTTTGCAGTTTTAAATAAAAGCCTAAAGACTGCAGGTCCATCTAACTCAAGATCTTTAAAGCCCAGTGTGTTTTATAAGATGAACCAGTGGTGGGATTCAAATATGTGAACAAACGGTTCTCTGTGTGGATGCCACTTCTGGAAGTCCATTCTGGGCCTGGGCAACAAAAAATTAGCTACCGGTTCTGCTGAACTGGTGCAAACTGGCTGATTCCCACCTTTGAGATGAACCCATTCAACCAGAAGAAAGAACTACTGAATTCAGTAAAATCCACTCCCATGTATGAAAACTTACGTCTGAGATTTCTTTTATGAATTGGTCTGTTTGGCAACCTGTGTGTAGGACTGAATTTTTTTAATCCCAGTGTTAAGTAGCTGCATTTGTGGTATGCATCAGTCTGTTTCAAAGGAGAATTGATTTGGGTTTCTTTCAAGAGCCTAGCGACAGAGACTGTCTTTGTGTTCCTACAATATTTTTAGATCCATAAGTGCCCAGTAAGTGTTGCTCTTCACTCATTCTTCTTCATACATTCTGTCTCACATAAAGCCACCCCATTTTCTCCTATTTTTCCCCCCTCACTGACAGATCTTGTATGTTTTCAAATGAAACTATTCCAAATAGATTTTGTGAGATAGTAAGCCAGCAAATACTTCTGTACCTTGAGGGTGGAGGTTCATTCTCCAAGCTTGTGCTTTGGTTTCCAAACCCCCATTTCATTACTAGGGTAGGTAATGTCTTCAGCGGAGTTTAGTGGATGTCTGGGTCACTGTTCTTCTGCTTATAAGGTCTTTGTGTGGTCAGTAGGTCTCCTGATGGGGAGATCACATCAGGGGAGGGTCTTGTGATAGATAGGTCACATCAGGGGAGGGTCATTGGGAGGTGAAGTGATGGTTGGGGGTCTTTCATGGGTTAGTTAAAGATCAGATCATCACTGGTTGGCTTGTGGTTGATTTCAGTTTTTGTAGGCTGATTGTAGGTTGATGTGTCTGTTGATGGAATAGAGTAGAGTAGAGTAGAGTAGAGTAGAGTAGAATAGAGTAGAATAGAGTAGAATAGAATAGAATAGAATAGAATAGAATAGAATAGAATAGAATAGAATAGAATAGAATAGAATAGAATAGAATAGAATAGAATAGAATAGAAGGAACCTTGGTGGTGCTCAAGCAGGAGGACCTATACCATCTCAGACAGGTGAATGTCTAGTCTCTTCTTAAAAACCTCCAGTGATGGAGCGCTCACAATTTCCGGAGACAAGCTGTTCCACTGGTTAATTGTCCTCACTGTTAGGAAGTTTCTTCTTAGTTCCAGGTTGCTTCTCTCTTTGATCAGTTTCCAACCATTGTTTCTCATCCTTCCCTCTGCTGCTTTGGTGAACAACCTGGACCCCTTTGCCTCGCAGCAGCCCCTCAAATACTGGAACACTGCTATCATGTCTCCCCTATTTCTTCTTTTCTTTAGACTAGCCAAACCCAAGTCCCATAGCCATTTTTTATATTTGAGGAACTTCATATTTGGAGAATTGCTTGTGGCGTGCCAGGTTTCTATAAACTCACAAGCATGGCAGCTGGTAGCATGGCTGATGATTCTTGTATTGCTCCAATCGAGTTGGTTCTGTTTGGTGTCAGTGTGGGTAGAGTTTAGAGATTTGGGATTGTGGAAATGGGCTGCCAGCTTGTGTTCATGGATTCTGGGTTTTGATGGACATGCTACTTGTCCCATGTAGAATTGGTTGCAATGGTTACAGTTGCTTTTTAAATTACATTGTTTCTTTCATCCTTCTGCATCTTGTCTTTATTTGAAATGGTGTATAGGTCAGGAGTAAGCAACCTTGGCTCTTTGATGACTCTTGGACTTCAACTCCCAGAATTCCTGAGCCAGCCACGCTGAGGGGAAAGGGAGAGGTTTCCAAGCTGAGCCATGCTGGCTCAGGAATTCTGGGAGTTGAAGTCCACAAGGCAGGAAGGGGCCATAGTTCCCCCACGCTGGCTCAGGAATTCTGGGAGTTAAAGTCCACGAGTCATAGAGCCAGAGGGGAAAGGGAGAGGTTTCCAAGATGAGCTAGATTTGAGTAATTATATTGATCTTAAAGACATTATTTTTCTCCAGTCAAGCAAACTTAAAGTACAAGACTCTAAGAAAAAAGATGGAAGGCCATTTTTGGAAGTTTCACTTAGGCTATAGGTGAAAAAAAAAGATAATACACTTACATTTTTGGCCTAAACATTGCTAAGAATCAGAGGGGAAAAAGTTCCCATGGTTTTAAAAATAATTCACAAATTGTACAAAATTACTTGTCCCATCTGCCACCTCAAACTTCAGTGAGGCTACTCTTGAAAATTTTTCAAAGTTCAAATGTCAGGGAAGCTAAATGCAGCAACTGCAAAATCAAAATTTTGAGGTAACTGAAAATTTTCATCATTTTGTCCTAAACTGTTACCCCATTTGATTTTTCCATATTTTTAATAACAAACTTTTCAGTGTGTTCCTATGCGTTGCTCATCATCTAATATTTGTAATTGATACCCTCCTCATACTTTACATGCCTGAGTAAAGTGCAAAAATTTCAGTGCGCTTTGGAATTGCTCTTCTCCATTAAATTAAAGTTCCAGGTTGGTCTTTGGTTTATAACAGGGGTAGGCCACCTTGGCTCTTTTATGACTGGTGGACTTCAACTCCCAGAATTCCTGAGCCAGCCATGCTGAGGGGAAAGGGAAAGGTTTCCAAGTTGAGCCAGGCTGGCTCAGGAATTCTGGGAGTTGAAGTCCACGAGTCATGAAGAGGCCTAGGCCAGAGGTAGGCAACCTTGGCTCTTTTATGACTGGTGGACTTCAACTCCCAGAATTCCTGAGCCAGCATGGCTCAGCTTGGAAACCTCTCCCTTTCCCCTCAGCATGGCTGGCTCAGGAATTCTGGGAGTCGAAGTCCACCAGTCATAAAAGAGCCAAGGTTGCCTACCCCTGGCCTAGGCCGGTTTATGACTGGTGGACTTCAACTCCCAGAATTCCTGAGCTAGCCTGGCTCAGCTTAGAAACCTCTCCCTTTCCCCTCAGCATGGCTGGCTCAGGAATTCTGGGAGTCAAAGTCCACAAGTCATAAAATAGCCAAGGTTGCCTACCGCTGGTTTATACCCATGTCAGGTTCAGGCTGTATAAAGATTAATATTTTATTATATCAGGTGCAATTTTTGAAGGATCAATTCCCAAAAAAGGTAGCAACCTCTTTACATTTAGCCCTCATCCCTTCAAAAATGCTTTGAAAGAAGTAGAAAAAGGCTTGTCTCATTGTATAGATTGACATATTTGACACAAAATAGTTTTTGAAGCCAAGAGCCCACTTTATAAATTGCATGAGATTTTATTGTCAGATCCATTGTGTATATTAAAAGTGCAGTGCAATATGATGAAAAGTCAAATTATTTTGGACTTTCAAATCAGTTTAGGGAATTTATGAGATCTTCATGTGCAAATAAATACCCTAGAATAGATTTAGACTTCAGAACTGATTTGAGAGCAGGGTGTTTGTGCCTAGGCAAACAATTGCCAACTTTTCTGAACTGTCTTCAAGGCTTCCAACTTGATTCAGCAATTCTATTTAAAGCAATGAGACCATTCGGAGACTTGATTTGAATGGTGATTCTTCACCTCACAACCTTTTGTAAGACATCCTTAAAGTATCTGAGGCATGCTGTCAGATTATCTCCAGTGTGATAAAGTGAAGAGTGAGGGTGAAGTTTCCTTCTCCAAGTTTGTGGGTTGGTTTCCGAATGTTTTGTAACATATTCAGTGTTTAGGCTGCATTAACAGAGGAATAGAATCAAGATCACGTGAAGTGTTAAAACCACTTTACAATGCCTTGGTAAGGCCACACTTGGAATACTGTATCCAGTGTTGGTCACCAAGATGTAAAAAAGATGTTGAGACTCTAGAAAGAGTACAGAGAAGAGCAACAAAGATGATCAGGGGACTGGAGGCTAAAACATATAAGGAACAGTTGCTGGAATTGGGTATGTCTAATTTAATGAAGAGAAGGATGAGGGGGGACATGATAGCAGTCTTCCAATATCTCAGGGGCTGTCACAAAGAAGAGGGAGTCAAGCTATTCTCCAAAGCACCTGAAGGCAGGACAAGAAGCAAAAGATGGAAACTAATCAAGGTGAGAAGCAACCTAGAACTAAGGAGAAATTTCCTGATAGTTAGAACAATTAACCAGTGGAACAACCTGCCTCCAGAAGCTGTGAATGCTCCCTCAATGGAGGTCTTTAAGAAGAGACTGGACACCCATTTGTCTGAAATGGTATAGGGTTTCCTGCCTGAGCAGGGGGTTGGACTAGATGACCTCCAAGTTCCCTTCCAACTTTATTATTATTATTAAGAAGTTCTAAGTTGAATCTAGTACGGAGTGAGAATGGTTAATTCCCATTCAGAAGTATTTCTTTCAATCCCCTCTTCCATCTAACCTCCCCATACTCTTAAAATCTGCTCTACTGATTTAGGGAGCTCACAGAAATTCATCTGCAGGGTCTGTTCTCTGTGCCTTTTCAGTCCCAAATCAGTAGATTTAAGAATTTCTTCATAAACTATAATACATAATTTTCACACTGGAACCTATTAAACTTTCACCAAACAGCCAAATTACAGTCCCTCAACTGATTACATTATAAACCTTCAGTGCTGTGACGCAGGTCACTTTGCATGAATTTAAGCTCTAACTGAATTGTTATTATCTGTCTTTCTTTTTTACTCATCTTTTCTGACTGGCCTCAGTACACACCATTCATTCCTCTATCAGGAAAAATGTACATTTATTTATGCAGTGTTTATAACGAAGATTAACATCTCTGCAACTGCTTGTATCACTGTGAATTTGGTAGTATTTAAGGCCCTACATGTTTTATTTTTTTTTCTCCTACAAGACAGGCTAACAAAGTAACAGGTCTGAAAATAAATACTTCATGTTGTAAATCTGTAAGATGACTGAATTCACATATCCCAACAGAATATGCTTCCAGGACTATTCCCAACAATTGTTCTTTGTATGAGTAGCACTTTGCTTCTAATACTATAATTCTATATATCAGGGAAATCAGATGTTGGTGAATCGTGGTTCAGCATTCCTCTACTAGGAGAAATATCCAGTGGTGGGATTCAGCCAGTTCACAGCACTTTGGCAGAACCGGTAGCTAATTTTTTTGTTACCCAGGCCCAGAATGGACTTCCAGAAGCGGCATCCACACAGAGAACCGGTTGTTCACCTATTTGAATCCCACCACTGGAAATATCACTGTAAAATCTCTAGGGCTACATGATGTGCACCCAGTATAATGTCAACAGAGGTCCATTCAGGAAGATTCTGGACCCGTAATGAGAATATGTGAAAATCAGAGAAGCTGGCTTTCCATCCGTGTGCATGCTGTGTAGAAAGATAAACTCACATCAATAAAGGAGAATATTTGTAGCTCAGGTGGAAATGAGGAGTCCTTGATACTTTCTGAGTTTGGTTCACTTCCCAAACTAGGTAATATCATCAGTTGTTGTTGTTAGTTGTGAAGTCATGTCCGACCCATTGCGTCCCCATGGACAACATTCCTCCAGGCCTTCCTGTCCTCTACCGTCTTCTGGAGTCCATTTAAGGTCACACCTACTGCTTCAGGGATTCCATCCAGCCACCTCATCCTCTGTCGTTCCCTTCTTCTATTGCCCTCCATCTTTCCCAGCATTAGGCTCTTCTCCAGTGAGTCCTTCCTTCTCATTAGGTGGCCAAAGTCCTTGAGTTTCAACTTCAGGATCTGGCCTTCTAAAGAGCAGTCGGGGTTGATCTCCTCTAGGACTGACCGGTTGGATCGCCTTGCAGTCCAGGGGACTCGCAGGAGTCTTCTCCAGCACCATAGTTGAAAGGCCTCCATTCTTTGGTGCTCAGCCTTTCTTATGGTCCAACTTTCACAGCCATACATTGCAACTGGGAAAACCATGGCCTTGACTATACTCACTTTTGTTGGCAGGGTGACATCTCTACTTTTTAGTATGCTGTCTAGATTTGCCATAGGTTTCCTCCCAGGAGCAAGTGTCTTTTAATTTCTTGGCTGCAGTCCCCATCTGCGGTGATCTTGGAACCCAGGAAAATAAAATCTGTCACTACCTCCATTTCTTCCCCATCTATTTGCCAGGTCATAAACCTTCACATGACCCCGTCATAAATATGAGTCAGTTGCCAAGCATCCAAATTTTGATCATGTGCCCATGGGGATGCTTATTGTTGTTGTTAGTTGTGAAATGGTGTCCGACCCATCGCAAACCCATGGACAACATTCCTCCAGGCCTTCCTGTCCTCTACCATCTTCTGGAGCCCATTTAAGCTCACGCTTACTGTTTCAGTGACTCCCTCCAGCCACCTCATTGTCTGTCGTCCCATTCTTCTCTTGCTCTCCATCTTTCCCAGCATTAGGCTCTTCTCCAGTGAGTTCTTCCTTCTCATTAGGTGGCCAAAGGACTTGAGTTTCAACTGCAGTACTAGTCACTAGTTTGAGTACTGAACCATCTGCAAGAAAACAACCAAGCTCAGAGAGCACAAGGGACCCCACAAGCTCACATCTTATGATGCTACAAGTAACTCAGAGCTCCATCTTTTAATACATGAACTCGAAGGATGTAAAATTATGGAATATCACTGAATAAATTATGCAGGTATTACATAATTTGTAGGCCTTTGCCATTCAGCATGAGAATGGGTCTCCAAGCATGAAGATAATTACAAACTTATTAGTCTAATCAAACATTTGGCTCATAACGTATAAATCAAACCCTTTAATAAACAGCAACCAGTATCAGCACCGGTTTATACATTTGAAAAGCAGGTATGCTATAACTGACCACTTCCTTGAATGCTTTTCACCAGCCAACACATGCTTGACATCAAAGCTTTACCCATATTACGGTAGTTTTTGTGCAATTAAATTAGAATAGGTTAGATGTCACTCATGAATTATCTCCTCTTCTCCTACTGTAATTCATTTAATTGGTCTCAGTGATCTACTCTCAGCTTTCAGATCTCTGGTGGATTTGTTCTGCCCAGAAGCAGACTTTTCAGGAGATATATCCAGTTTGATGTGCTGCTAATACCCTGGAGCCATTGTTTTCATGTCAAAGTCTCACATAAATTTATGACAAGACATGTGGTAACTGTTCAGTGCTAGCCATCAGAGTCGTTCTTTGAGATTGATTAAAGTATCCATGCCGTTTGTTCCTTTCTTTTATTTATGATCCGATCGTTGCATCCATCTTTCAATCCTATGAAGTGAGGGGGAAAAAAATGTACAAAGCCAGTTGCAAAGTTGTATAAATTAGTTCTGCTCGCCAGAGAACCATCTTCCAGGACAAGAAACCATAGATGGAAACTAATCAAGGAGAGCACCAACTTAGAATTTAGAATTTCTCCAACTTAGAACAATTAACCAGTGGAACAACCTGCCTCCAGAAGCTGTGAAGGCTCCCTCAATAGAGGTCTTTAAGAAGAGACTGGACACCCATTTGTCTGAAATGGTATAGGGTTTCCTGCCTGAGCAGGGGGTTGGACTAGAAGACCTTACTGTCTCTTCCAACTCTGTTATTCTGCTACCTCTAACACAGTGGTTCTCAACCTGTGGGTCACGACCCCATTTGGGGTCGAACGACCGTTTCACGGGGGTCGCCAAACACTGCAGTCCACCATTTTTTCCCCATTTCCCCTCAGCTGTCGTGCGCCGCCGTGCATGCACAATTCGGGCCGTCGTGCGCGCACCGCACATGCGCGATTTGGGTCATCGTGCCGCGCATGAACAGTTTGGCCCATCGTGCCGTGCATGCGCAGTGCAGGTTGGGGGTCGCACCGCGCATGGGCGGCGCAGGTGGGGTCTCGGCCTGAAAAAGGTTGAGAACCACTGCTCTAACAGATGCAGTCAAAAAGTGTGGATGCCAAGCATCCAGTGCTTTTTTTGTAAAAAAAAAAAAAATGGTGCCGGAACTCACACATGTCATACAACCTGCCTTGCCTACCCTACAAGGTTCCATCCAAAAAAGGTGCCGGAACTCCGTTCTGGGCATTCTATGAGGAAAAAAAAGCCCTGCAAGCATCCATATGTATGGAGAAACACATTCTTAGAAGTATCCATTGGATGCCAGCAGAGGAGAAGGATAATAATGTTTAGAAAAAAACTGAAGTTCAACATTCTACATTGACATTAGAATAGAATTACTGAAACTCTCCACAATAAGGTTAAAGCAAAATCCCTTTAAGGAAGGCTCAATGTACTGTATAAAGCAGGGGTGGGCAACCTTGGCTCTTTTATGACTGGTGGACTTCAACTGCCAGAATTCCTGAGCCGGCATGGCTCAGCTTGGAAACCTCTCCCTTTCCCCTCAGCATGGCTGGCTCAGGAATTCTGGGAGTTGAAGTCCACAAGTCATAAAAGAGCCAAGGTTGCCTACCCCTGGCCTAGGCCGCTTTATGACAGGTGGACTTCAACTCCCAGAATTCCTGAGCCAGCATGGCTCAGCTTGGAAACCTCTCTCTTTCCCCTCAGCATGGCTGGTTCAGGAATTATGGCAGTTGAAGTCCACGAGTCATAAAAGAGCCAAGGTTGCCTACCCCGGTATAAAGAGAGATCACAATCTCCATTCAAGACAAAGGAAGTGATCTCTGGCTGAATTAAAAGGATATCATGGAACAGAACTAGCTGCGGATCTATCGAAAGAGGAAGTCGGTGCTTCCAGGTGAATAGTTTCCAGCATCAAAAGATATTTTGGAGCTCCTTCATAGATTTATGTAGAAGATGAGACAATAAGACGGAATAAGAGAGAAAAATGATGGGGGAAATCAATCAGGGTCCATAAACCTGAAAGAAAGAAAGAAAAAGTTATGGCAAATACAAAGAAGACCTTTGGTTTGGGGAGAACAAGGTATACATTTTGTTGCACAACATTTATCAAACCTTGAAAGCCCCTTGTTAGAATGCTTGCTGGGCCATATAGTTAAGCATCAGTGAAGCAAGCTGATTAGAGGTGTGTCGGAACCGATCCATATTGCCTTATCCAATTTGCAGCAAAATCCTCCCCTTTGTCCAAGGGCCCAATCCTTTTCAGCCAGCTGAGAGATTAACCTCTTCTGTCTTATTCCTGATTGCGTAGGCTGCATTGGGGAATAGAGGCTTTGCCAGCCTATTCATTAGCAACAGAAAAGCGGAAACATTTGATGGCACCTGGGTGGTTTGATTTTAGCATTTGACCTGCGTGACTGTAGAATTCAGTCTTGTTGTACTGTTTGCGCTTTTTTTTTTTTTAGCAAAGCTTATCAATGCATGACACAACAAGGAGTTATCTTGATCCATTGGCTTGTCGCAAAATCTGGTGCTGTTTTGGATGGAGAAGGGATAACTGGACTCAGATCAACCTCTTTGCTTCAGTTCTTAATGGAAGATGTGTCTATCTGATGCTATCCCAGTTGCTTAATCACTGTGTTATGTTACTTCTCACATTCAGGGTGTCTTTATCATTTTAAACATATTGGAACAGGACAAAAAAAAATCCAAGTAAATCAGACTATCATAAGAAATGTTGACGTTAGTGTAGGAGGGAGGTGTGATAATTTGATATTTTGACTGTAGCAATCTGACTATTTCTGTACCTTTCTTACAACTCTCATTAATATTGCATTAATGCAACTTGAATGAGCCCAACACCCCATTCGTCTTTATAGCAATAGCATTTAGACTTATAAACCGCTTCAGAGTGCTTTACAGCTCTCTCTAAGCAGTGTACAGAGTCAGTGTCAGCCTATTTGCCCCCAAGAATCTGGGTCCTCATTTTACCAACCTCGGAAGGATGGAAGAGTGAATTTACCTTGAGCCGGTCAGGATTGAGCTCCTGGCAGAGGGCAGAAACAGCCTGCAATGCTGCATTCTAACCACTGCGCCACCACAGCTAAAGATGGATGGATGGATGGATGGATGGATGGATGGATGGATGGATGGATGGATGGATGGATGGATAGATGATAGATAGATAGATGGGTGGGTGGGTGGGTGGGTAGGTAGGTAGGTAGGTAGGTAGGTAGATAGACAGACGGACGGACGGACGGACGGACGGACGGGCGGGCGGGCGGGCAGGCAGACAGACAGACAGACGGACGGACGGATGGGTGGGTGGGTGGGTGGGTAGGTAGGTAGGTAGGTATGTAGGTAGGTAAATATGTAGGTAGGTAGGTAGGTAGGTAGGTAGGTAGATAGATAGATAGATAGATAGATAGATAGATAGATAGATAGATAGATAGATAGATAGATAGATAGATAGATAGATAGGTGGGTGGGTGGGTGGGTGGGGGTGGGTGAGTGGGTGGGTAGGTAGGTAGGTAGGTAGGTAGGTAGATAGATTAGATAGATTAGATAGATTAGATAGATAATAGAAATTAGAAATTAGAAATTAGAAATTAGAAATTAGAAATTAGAAATTAGAAATTAGAAATTAGAAATTAGAAATTAGAAATTAGAAATTAGAAATTAGAAATTAGAAATTAGAAATTAGAAATTAGAAATTAGAAATTAGAAATTAGAAATTAGAAATTAGAAATTAGAAATTAGAAATTAGAAATTAGAAATTAGAAATGGAAATAATAGAAATAGAAATAGTGCCTAGACTTATATACCAGTTCACCATACTTTACAGTCCTCTCTAAGCAGTTTACAGAGCCTCTTGCCCCCCCAAACAATCTGGGTCCTCATTTTACCAACCTCGGAAGGATGGAAGGCTGAGTCAACCGTGAGCTGGTAAGGATCGAACTCCTGGCCGTGGAAAGAGTCAGCCTGTGATACTGCATTCTAACCATTATACCACCACACCAATATCTCTTATAACACTGCCTAATACACTAATAGATACACACACTGGGGGCAAAATATTGGAGGTACCACTTACAAGGGGAAAAAACCCCAATTAAACAAAAGCTGATACACATAGATAGTTTTAAATAATACAAATGCTAATGAGTGAACAATTTCCAAAAGGGAGACGTGAACAAGGGAAGAAAATTAAATAAAACCTCATGCAATTGAAACATTATTATATTTAAAACAGCAGTTCTCAACCTGTGGGTCGAGACCCCAATTGGGGTCGAACGACCATTTCACGGGGGTCGCCAAACACCGCAGACCGCCATTTTTTTTTGGTCCGCCATTTTTTTTGGTCCACCATTTTTTCCCTTTGTGATGCGGGCCATCACGCCGCGCATGCGCGATGCACCTGTCAGGCCACACATGCATGATGCGGGCCGGGGTCGAGCCCTGGAAAAGGTTGAGAACTGTTGATTTAAGCAAACAAAACAAGGCAAGGGGAAAAAATGAGATGTGCCATATATACGCAATAGATTGGAAAGAAGGAAAGGCGAGGACAGAGTAAAGAAAGACACAGAAGAAGAATCGAGCAAGAATGGGAATTAAGATGATAAATGGAAAAATACCTCAGCCCTGTGGTGCTTTCTGAGCTTGGCTGATTTCTTGCAGATGTTTCATTTCCCAACTATGTAGCATCATCAGTAACAGAAGAGAGACAAATTTGCTCTCCCAAGTTGAGCCGAGTCCAATAATGTTAGAGAATTCCACCAGCAAGATTAGCAAAAATGTTTAAAAATATGTCAGATAGATGTTGGAAACGTAAACATAATATAGGCACGTATTATCATATTTGGTGGACATGCGGGAAGGCAAAGGCTTATTGGAAAAAATATACATATGTGGTTAGAAAGGATATTGGATGAACAAGTGGATTTTAAACCTGAACTTTTTTTACTAGGCATCATGTCTGAAAAGACTAATAAGCAGAAATTATATTTAACCCTACATATTACCACAGCAGCAAGAATAATTTTTGCACAATATTGGAAGAATGAAAGATTGCCATCAGAGGAAGAAATAATCAGGAAGATTTTGGAATGTGCAGAGATGGACAGATTAACTATGAGGCTGAAAGACAAAGAAGATACAGACTATTATCAAATTTGGAATTTATTCTATTCTTGGTTAGAGAAAAGAATGAAGGATTAGGAATTGAACATGTATTAGTTTAGCAAATTTCAGACAACTTGTTGATTGGAAAAATTAACATATATTGACGAAAAAAATTAATAAAAAAGAATGAAAAAAAAAAGTTAGAGAATTCCTGAAAGCCTGGCACTAAGGGAAATTGGCCATCAACAAGCACATAGTAATAAACATTTACATACCATTCAAAAGAGACAATCAAAAAGCTAAAAGATCACAATGTCTCCTTGCCGGTAATGAATACCCAGATAAGCAGAGATTAGCACCAGGTTTAACACTAGACTAACAATCAATAAGATGCAATAAGGCCACCGGAAAGCAACTTGAGTTGATGGAGATGTGTTGCCGAACTGGAGCTCACGCAGATCTTTCCATCGTCACGTTGAGATTTACATCTTTTCCTTTCGCTGTTTCTAAGTGAAGTCTCTGCCAGAATTGATTCCCTCAACACTGGATCTGTGGTTTTGTCATATTCTGTAGGTACATTCTGCTGGGCTTTGCAGCTTAGTTTTATCATTTTCAAGTCCATCATGGGACGTCAAGTGGATTGCTGATATTGAAACAAAGGCCTAACCTTTCTCTACACTCTAGAAAGAGTGCAGAGAAGAAGAACAAAGATGATGAGGGGGCTGGAGGCTAGAACATAAGAAGAACAGTTGCAGGAATTGAGTATGTTTAGTTTAATGAAGAGAAGGATGAGGGGGGACATGATAGCAGTGTTCCAATATCTGAGGAGCTGCCACAAAGAAGAGGGAGTCAACCTATTTTTTAAAGCACCAGAAGGCAAGACAAGAAGCAATGGATGGAAATTAATCAAGGAAAGGACCAACCTAAAATTAAGGAGAAATTTCCTGACAGTGAGAACAATTAATCAGTAGAACGACTTGCCTCCAGAAGTTGTGGATGCTCCAGCACTGGAGGTTTTTAAGAGATTGGACAACTATGGTATAGAGTTTCCTGCCTGAGCAGGGGGTTGGACTACAAGACCTTCAAACTCTATTATTCTGTTATTCTTTCCACCCTTGATGCATCATAAACTTATTCCCATCTGACAACATCATGTCAACCATGGTGGGGAGTTCAACAGAAACACTCCCTGTAGAGGAGAAGATAGTGACGAGAAAGGTTTAGAAGGGACCCCATCCTGGACTTGTAGATGAGCAGCAGTAGCCACAGCAGGAACCCTGGACAGGAAGCCCCTCTAGCAGATTCCTTTTCCCACGCATCCATCCATCCATCCCATCTAGGAAAAGAAGAAACAGCAGCAGCAGGAACGCCAGCAGGATATTTTCACAAGACCAAGAACAAGGAAATGAAGTGTGTTCTTGTATGCACGTGCAGATCATCTAATGTGAGCGCAGATGGGTTTGTTATCAAAAGAAATGGAAAAAGCATCTCGGTTGCATCACAAGAAGGGGGGGAAATGTCCTCTTTGAATAGAGGCTGAAGTGACTACTCAAAAGGCAGTTCCATCAATTAGGTCAGTGTTTCTCTGTTTAATACAAGGTAGAATGGTACCTGTATGAGCAAAACATTCCACAACGCTGCCAACTTGGCATATGCATACTGTAGGTATGCATGTGTCTATGCAAATAGGAAATCATGTTCTGGATCGTCATGGATGTAACGCTTGAAAGTGATGTAGGAAAAAGAAACAGGCAGAAAATATATCCAGAATTTAAGTGCTAGAAAGGCTGGTTTCACGTCACTGTGTGACTTTATATATCTAAGGTTTACCTACCTTTGTATATCTAAGGACTGAGACTGGTGTAGTAGCACCCAGTTAGTCTTAATTGAATTGAAAAAAAAATAAAAATAAAACTTGCTCCTGGAGCGGAAAAGTTTTGCACATCTCCAACTGTTGTGCCCGTAAAATTGTATTCGGTGGGGAAAACTGCATTTTTAAGAAAAATCTACAAAAAGAGATCCATTTGGAGAAGAAGCAATTTTAGGCATTTTTTTTTAATGTGACTTTCCGCTTTCCACTTTCATAATGGAATGTTATGCTTTTTATGGCTTTAAAAACAAGTTCTGTTCTTACATTTGGTATTTAAGGATAGGCAGGCAGGAAGGCAGGAAGGCAGGCAGGAAGGAAGGGAGGGAGGGAGGGAGGGAGGAAGGAAGGAAGGAAGGAAGGAAGGAAGGAAGGAAGGAAGGAAGGAAGGAAGGAAGGAAGGAAGGAAGGAAGGAAGAAATAAGGGAAGGAAGGAAGAAATGAAGGGAGGGAGGGAGGGAGGGAGGAAGGAAGGAAGGAAGGAAGGAAGGAAAGAAGGAAGGCAGGCAGGAAGGAAGGAAGGAAGGAAGGAAGGAAAGAAGGAATGCAGGAAGGGAGGGAGGGAGGGAGGAAGGAAGGAAGAAATAAGGGAAGGAAGGAAGAAATGAAGAAAGGGAGGGAGGGAGGGAGGGAGGAAGAAAGAAGGAAGGAAGGGAGGGAGGGAGGAAGGAAGAAATGAAGGAAGGGAGGGAGGGAGGGAGGAAGGAAGGAAGGAAGGAAGGAAGGAAGGAAGGAAGGAAGAAGAAGGAAGGAAGAAGAAATGAAGGGAAGGGAGCGAGGGAGGAAGAAATGAAGGAAGGGAGGAGAGGAAGGAAGGAAGGAAGGAAGGAAGGAAGAAGAAGAGAGAAAGGGAAGAGAAGGAAGAAATGGAAGGGAGGGAGGGGGAGGGAGGGAGGGGAGGAAGAAAGGAAGGAAGGGAAGGGAGGGAGGGGGGAGGGAGGGATGATGGAAGGAAATGAAGGAAGGGAAGGGAGGAGGAATGAAGGGAAGGAAGAATGAAGGAAGGAAGGAAGGAAAGGAAGGAAGGAAGGAAGGAAGGAAGGAAGGAAGGAAGGAAGGAAAGGTCAGGACGGACATTCTTTGAGGAAGACAATTTATAGTGAATCCAAACTTGTGCTTTGAAAAATACAAGTCCTAAATGTAACAAGGCTGGAAATACGCCACACACAACATGAGCTTACAAGGACTTGAGGAGCACTTATGGGCAACCAGATAATGGATGTCCATGGCATGACCAAGGGGAGAGGGAGTAGGTCACTCCTTTTAATCCTCACCAAATAACTCCCTCAGTCTTTTACTTAAATACTTAAAGCCAAAATATAGAGGTAAATATAGCACCCACGATACTTTGCAGTACTACACAGAAGCCAAAAAAATGTCTACACCATTAAGATCAAACATGAGGCAAATATTTCATGCCAGTGCACTAATCATTGTCTGTACTAGACTAGACAATTCTGGAACAGAGACAGTAGGAAATACAGACACAGAATTCCAAGCCTTGAGCATTGAACCAAGCCCTGAGCATTGATTCTCTCTATGACCTACACGTAGTCCAGAGAGAAATGGTTTTTTCTAAAGAATTATTTGAAGAGCCTATCTTTACACAAGCAATTAGCTTTGGAGTCAAAAATGGACATCAAACTATTTATCTTCCAATAGAAAATGTCTGCCATAGAAAGCACTGGCTCTTTCTATAGCAACCTCTCCACCCCCTGTAATAGACATAGGAAGTAAGGACAGAAGCCTGAAAAGGTCTACTTTTATGGACCTTTCTATTCAAATATTTGAATTGCATGAAGATGATAAATACAAACATCTTCATGGGAAGCCTGCAATATGATTCAAGACTGAAATAAAACCAATTTCCCAAGTTTGTATAGAAAAAATAAACGATAATTAGATTTAGCACCACGGAGAAAAGTGAAATTAAATCTTGTACCGGAGAGGGAGGGGAGATAGGAGAAGGAGAGGGAGAGGGAGGAGAGGGAGGAAAGGGAGGAGAGATAGAGGAAGAGGGGAGATAGGAGAGGGAGAGAGAGAGAGAGGAGAGAGGAGAGAGGAGAGAGGAGAGAGGGAGAGGAATAAGAAGGAAAGGAAGGGGAGAGAGGAGAGGGAGAGGGAGATTCTAAGCCATGGGAAAGTATGTTGATACTATATTTTGTCAGCATCTCCATGAATTCTGCCTGCCTCCTCCAGAGGGATGTGGAGTGACAGTCAGAGGCTACATTCACCACTTCTTTGGTAGATCCAGAGAGAGAAGGAAACATTTTGTGCTGATATACAAAAATTGTTTTTTAAAAATCTTTTTTATTAATTTTTTTTCCATCAATATATGTTAATTTTTCCAACCAACAAGTTGTCTGGAGTTTGCTAAACTAATACATGTTCAATTCCTAATCCTTCCTTCTTTTCTCTAACCAAGAATAAAATAAATTCCAAATTTGATAATAGTCTGTATCTTCTTTGTCTTTCAGCCTCATAGTTAATCTGTCCATCTCTGCACATTCCAATATCTTCCTGATTATTTCTTCCTCTGATGGCAATCCTTCATTCTTCCAATATTGTGCAAAAATTATTCTTGCTGCTGTGGTAATATGTAGGATTAAATATAATTTCTGCTTATTATTCTTTTCAGACATGATGCCTAGTAAAAAAAGTTCAGGTTTAAAATCCACTTGTTCATCCAATATTTTTTCTAACCACATACGTATATTTTTCCAATAAGCCTTTGCCTTCCCGCATGTCCACCAAATATGGTAATACGTGCCTATATTATGTTTACATTTCCAACATCTATCTGACATATTTTTAAACATTTTTGCTAATCTTGCTGGTGGAAGGTGCCATCTATAAAACATTTTATACAGATTTTCTTTGTATGAAGTTGACATTGTTAATTTATAGTTTCTCTCCCATAACATTTGCCATTTTTCTAATTCTATGTTATAACCAAATTTATTTGCCCATCTTATCATTGTTTCTTTCACTTGTTCACTTTCCATATCTAGAATTAACAAAAAATTATACATTTTCTTAATTAATTTCTCATCTGAGGTTAACAAAATCTTATCAAACACAGTTTGATCCTTGTAAAATCCATACATTTTTACATCTTTTTATATCTATTTTGTATCTGGAAATGTGCCCACCAGGATAAATTAATTCCTAAATTTTCCAATTCTTGTTTAGATTTTAATTTCCCATGAATATCTAAGATATCTTTATATGTTCACACTTTTTCAAAATCTACCAGATTCGGATGTATAAATGCCTCCATCGTTGACAACCACCCTGGAATTTTAAAATATATTTTATCTTTAATTTTTCCCCATACTGTTAATAAGGCATTTCTTATAA
The DNA here is from genome assembly GCA_034064705.1 of Bothrops alternatus. Classification (NCBI taxonomy): domain Eukaryota; kingdom Metazoa; phylum Chordata; class Lepidosauria; order Squamata; family Viperidae; genus Bothrops; species Bothrops alternatus. Next base: position 398,821 of record JARGCV010001091.1, read on the forward strand.
AATGATTTTGAAACTACTTATGGACTCTGTTTTTCCCATACCATAAAAAAAGCATGCCACCCCAATTGTAAATCATTTCCTTCTAAATACAATAACCTTTTATTTCTAAGTGTTATCCACTCTTTCACCCATGTTAACACCAATGCTTGATAATACAATGTCCATTCCGGCAGCCCAAAACCTCCATTTTCCTTAGCATCTTGTAATGTTTTCATCTTAATTCTAGCTTTTCCCCCCTGCCAAATAAAATTCAAAACCAATGAATTTAAATTTTGAAAAAAAATTCTCTCAAGTTTTGTCGGAATCATTTGAAATAAAAATAAAATCTTTGGCAACACATTCATTTTTACTGTAGCAATTCTTCCTAATATTGATAGTTGGAGATTTTTCCATCTTTCTAAGTCTAGTTTTATTTGCTTCAATAATTTTATGTAATTGTCTTCTTTTATTGACAAACACCTAGCTGAAAGATAGATACCTAGATATTTAACTTTTTTCACTATTTGTACCTCTGTTTTCTCTAGTATTTGCCTTTTTTGTTTATCTGTGAGGTTCTTTACTATTACTTTAGTTTTATCTTTATTTATTTTTAGTCCTGCCACTTCTCCATATTCTTCTATCTTTCCCCATAGTTTAGGAATCATCTCTAAAGGTTCTTCCAAAATAAATACTAAATCATTGGCAAATGCTTGTAGTTTATATGTTTCATCTTTTACTTTCAATCCTTTAATTTCTGTGTCTTGCCTTATCCTTCTATTTAATACTTCCAAAGTAAAGATAAATAATAATGGAGATAGTGGACACCCTTGTCTCGTGCCTTTTCTTATCTCAAAGCTCTCAGTATAATCTCCATTCACTATCACTTTTGCTGTCTGGTTACTATATATTGTTTTTATCATATTTGTAAAGTTCTTTCCAAAATCCATTATATGTAATTGTTGAACCATAAATTGCCAAGAAACATTATCAAATGCTTTTTGGGCATCCAAAAACACTAATGCTAATTGTTTCCCTGGATGTAATTCATAATATTCTAATACATCCATTATCATCCTTAAATTATTTTTGATTTGTCTCTTCGGTAAAAAGCCGTTTTGATCTGGATGTATAAACTCAACTAAGTATCTTTTCAGTCTCTCTGCCATTATTGAAGTAAAATTTTTATAATCCACATTGAGTAATGAAATCGGTCTATAATTCTTAATATACATCAAATCTGAGTCTTCTTTTGGTATCAGAGTAATATTTGCTTCTATCCATGTGTTTGGAAGTTTAGCCTCTAACAGTAATCCATTGCAAACCTTTTTCAGCGGTTCGCTTAATATGTCTTGTAGCTTTTTATAAAGTTCCGCCCGTAGCCCGTCTGGGCCTGGTGTTTTCCCGTTCTTTTGTCGTTTTATTTATTTATTTAATAAATTTATTTAATTTATAGCCTCTAATATCTCCATCATTGTTATTCTTTCTTCTAACATAATTTTGAATGTCTCTGGAATCTTTGGCAGCTTACTTTCTTCTAAATATTGAACAATTCTCTCTTTTACAGCCTCCTCTTTGCCATACAATTCCATATAATAGTTCTTAATTATCTTTTTTATTTCTTCCTTTTTAAATTGTAAACAACCTTTCCCATCTATTAAGTTATGTATTATTTTCTTCTCTTTCTGCTTTTTAAGCTTATAGGCTAGCCATCTTCCTGGCTTGTTGGCATTTTCGGAAAAAAAAATTGTTTTGCTCTTTTTATTTGTTCTGCCAATTTTTCTGAGTCCAACAGATTTAGCTTATGTTTTATTATTTCCATTTCTCTTTTCAAAGTCTTTTCCTGTGGGTTTTGTTGTAATTCTATTTCTAACTTTCTAAATTCTTCTTTTAATAATAAATATTGCTGTCTTCTCTGTTTTTCTTTGCCATATACATTATAGCTATGCCTCTAAAATATGCTTTAGCTGTATCCCATACGTTTTGTAGTGATGTGTCTTCTTCTTTGTTTTCTTTAAAAAATAATTCCATTTCTCTTTTGGCCAAGTCTATGAATTCTTTATCTTTTAGTATAGACTGATTTAAAATCCATCTTGGTTTTTTTTTTTTTTGTATTCCTTTCCATGTCACTTTTAAAGGGTTATGATCTGCCCATATGCCTATTTCTATCTCAATTTCCTGTATATCCATCTTTAATTCAGAAGTCATACAAATCATGTCAATTCTTGACCAAGATTTATGGCTATTTGAATAAAAAGTATACTGTCGATTTTGAGGGTTGATTTCTCTCCAGACATCTTGAATTCCAATTTCTTCTGCCATGTCAAAAAATGCCTTGGGTAGTCTTCTTCTTCCAGGTTTTCCTGTTTTACTACTTTTATAACCCATTATTCCATCTACTATCGCATTAAAATCTCCTATTAAACAAATATTTTGGTATTCCATTTCTATTAATTTCCTGTGTAATCTTTGATAAAATTGTTCTTGACTATCATTTGGAGCATAAATTGCCACTAACAGAATTTGTTTTTGGTGCAAATATATTTCAACCATAACAATTCTTCCTTCTTCATCTGAATATATTAATTTAGAATCTATTGTCTCTTTAACATACATCGCCACCCCTCATTTCTTTTGTTGTGCTGATGTATAATAAAGCTTCCCCATTTTGGGGTGTTCCAAAAATTTATAATGTTGTTTTTTTATGTGTGTCTCTTGTAAACAAATTATATCTATATTTAATTTCTGAAGTTTCCTAAAAAATTTATTTCTTTTTGTTGGGGAGTTTAATCCATTTACATTTACCGAAAAAATCTTGTTTTTTTCTCCATTTTCTCTTTCATTACTTATATTTAGGCCTAGTTGATCTTGTAATCCTTTGTTCTCTAGCAGTTCCTTCTCCTTCACCTGTTTGTTCACTTTTCTCCTGCTGCTGCTCTACTTGTGCTGTTGCTCCTTGGGCTGTCTCTCCTGTCTGCTTATCCTCTTATACAAAAATTGTTTTGCCAACAAGTCGGTCCCTCAAAATTAAGACCAACAAAAGTCCATCCCAATGAATCCATCCAAATTTTTATTATATTTTTCTTCTTGAGATGGTTTTTAAAAGTATTACCTGTTGCAGCAATCACCCCATACATATAGGGCCTAAGACTAGAATCCATGCATCAAGTACACTCATAAAACAGAAAAGATGTAATAGGGCTTCAGTAAGGATGTGCATTAGTCTAATGCTGCTCAGAGTATTGCACTAGGTTGCAAAACACGTTGAGGATATTGTCAGCCAGAAAGTAATGAATGCGTAATCTATCCAAAGTGACCAAGCATCTACAATGTTAGGAAGTTTAATAGACTTAAACCCAGGACTGGAATAAAAACTTTATTATAAAATCATGCTGTATGCACTGCCAATGCAACCTTGCGCTCTTCCCAAAGACAAAACCTCTGTATGGGTGGAATATGATGAAATCTCCCCTTCAGGATTCTTAAGAGAAAGTAAATCTTCCGCAAGAAAAAAAAAAAGAAAACTTAAGATACCTCTTTGAACCATTGATAATTTTTAAAAAAATACTTGTTTTCTTCCCCCCCCCCTGAACTGGAGTGGATCCTGATGTTCTGGATGGGTTATTATGTTTGGTGTTATTCCTCTTTATTCTCCTTATTATATAACAGGAGCTTCCGGAGTCTCTGCTTTAAAAACCACATCCAAACTACTTCATGACAGCTTACTTTTTTCATTCTGAGAAAGAAAGAAAAAATTAGAAACTCGTTCCTTCAGGCCTTCCTGTCCTCTACCATCTTCTGGAGTCAATTTAAGCTGACACCTAGTGCTTCAGTGACTCCATCCAGCCACCTCATTCTCTGTTATCCCATTCTTCTATTGCCCTCTATCTTTCCCAGCATTAGGCTCTTCTCCAGTGAATCCTTCCTTCTCATTAGGTGGCCAAAGTACTTGAGTTTCAACTTCAGGATCTGGCCTCCTAAAGAGCAGTCAGGGTTGATCTCCTCTAGGACTGACCGGTTTGATCACCTTGCAGTCCAGGGGATTCGCAGGAGTCTTCTCCAGCACCTTAGTTCAAAGGCCTCAATTCTTTGGCACTCAGCCTTTCTTATGGTCCAACTTTTACAGTCATAGACTGCAACTGGGAAAACCATGGCCTTGACTATATGCACTTTTGTTGGCATGGTGACACCTCTGCTTTTTAGTATGCTGTTTAGATTTGCCACTCATTCAGACAAATAAATAAATATTATTTAAATATTATTCAAAAGACATCTAGACTATCACATTTTGATTTAAAGGTTAAGGCATCCCATCTGGTGCACAAAACCAATAGGGTGGTCTTAAGCCAGTCACTTTCTCCCAGCCCTAGGAAAGAGGCAATGGCAAGCCAATTCTGAAAAATCTTACCAAGAAAACTGCAGGGACTTGTCCAGGCAGCCTCTAAGAACTGGGCATGACCTAATAAAAGGGGAAAAAAGAATGAAGACACTTAGGTAACCAAAGAAACTTCAGTATGAATTCCACACTGACTTGTAGACACAAACACACATACACACAAACCCTAACACAAAAAAACATATTGCTTGTAATCACCAAATTCCATTTAAATTGAAGAAGTGGCTTTGAAACTTGCAATTCTCTCTCTTCTCTCCCCCTCCTCTCTCTTAATTTAGGGCCAAATCATGAGGACCTATGCAGAGGAGAAAGGCAAAGTATGCTGAAGGTTAATTGACAAATTTCAGGGAGGTTTTCTTCTGCCAAAGAAAGAGCTGGTGGGAAGGGATTATGCTGTCTTTTCCAGAGTGCCGTCATGCTGATTGTCAGGGCCAAAACAGAAATGTGAGTGATTTAACTCACCAATATTTTCCAGAAAATAAATCAGCCAGTAAACCAGACAGCTAGTGAAAGCAGGTCATAAAACATTACAATGCAGCCATTCAGGATGAGAGACAAGGCAAGAGAGAAACAGAATGTGTGGTAAAACCTTCTGTTTATTCCCCAAATTATCATTTAACTTTTAAAGCTTTCTCACGGGAATTGGGGCAATGATGGTTTGATCTCAAGAGTCAATCCTAGATAGTGGTGACTCCAATAGTATCCATCTTCTCCTTTTCAGAGTATTTTATATAAACAGATTTTTTTTTTTGTTCACTTTCAGTGTAGGTGTGGCAGTATTTGCAACACATTGGAATAACAGAATAATGGAATAATAGAATAATGGAATAACAGAAGTTGGAAGGGACCTTGGAGATCTTCTTTAAAGCAGGAGACCTTATACCATTTAAGACAAAATGAATGTCCAACTTCTTCTGAGGGGCACATGATATGGATTTTATACCTTGTTAATGTTAACCAACCAACTACTAACTAACTAACTAACTAACTAACTAACTAACATAATTACTTTGCATTTTAATTTGACTTATTTTCTCGTTACAGACTAGAATGTGGGGAAACTTCTTATCCTATCACTGTACATTCCTAAACTGAAAAGATAATTTACAGAATCTCAAAGATGTTTTTTCACGAGGCAACTGGACTTTCTTGTTGTTTTTTTCTTTGAAGGCATTTTGCTTTTCATCCAAGAAGCTTCTTCAACTCTGAGCTGGCTTCAGAGTTGAAGAAGCTTCTTGGATGAGAAGTGAAACATCGTCAAAGAAAAAACAAGAAAATCCAGTTGCCTCGTGAAAAAACAAACATCTTTGGGATATCTATGACCTGGATGGCTGAGAATCCCCATAGACATAATTGACAGAAGAAGAAGAAGAAGAAGAAGAAGAAGAAGAAGAAGAAGAAGAAGAAGAAGAAGAAGAAGAAGAAGAAGAAGAAGAAGAAGAAGAAGAAGAAGAAGAAGAAGAAGAAGAAGAAGAAGGAGGAGGAGGAGGAGGAGGAGGAGGAGGAGGAGGAGGAGGAGGAGGAGGAGGAGGAGGAGGAGGAGGAGGAGGAGGAGGAGGAGGAGGAGGAGGAGGAGGAGGAGGAGGAGAAGAAGAAGAAGAAGAAGAGAAGAAGAAGAAGAAGAAGAAGAAGAAGAAGAAGAAGAAGAAGAAGAAGAAGAAGAAGAAGAAGAAGAAGAAGAAGAAGAAGGATAAGAAAAACTTTCTTAGTGTCAACTGGCATCTGGTTATCTAACTTCAAACAAGCTTTTAGTTGATTTACTCTGCAAGGAGGGTTTGTTCTTATACTGACCAACCAACTATCCTCTTTGAATTGTTGTTGTTGTGTTAACTATAAAAAGGAATGTAAGATGGCTCTTGGGGTTCTCCTTTTCATAGGCCAGGGGTAGGCAACCTTGGCTCTTTTATGACTCGTAGACTTCAACTCCCAGAATTCCTGAGCCAGCATGGCTCAGCTTGGAAACCTCTCCCTTTCCCCTCAGCATGGCTTCCTCAGGAATTCTGGGAGTTGAAGTCCACGAGTCATCAAAGACCCAAGGTTGCCTTCCCCTGTCATAGGGAGATCCCATTTTATTGGAGTACCCCAATCAGCTGCTTTTAAATGATCTTTCGACTTGGTTATTTATATGAAAGTTAAATTGAGGCAGAACCTAGGGCCCAATTTGGCTATCACTTCTTAAAAACCCTCCAGTGTTGGAGCACCCACAATCCACAGTCTCCAGAGAGGAGCAGCATACAAATCAAATCAAATAAACTTCTGGAAGGCAAGCCGTTTAATTGTTAACTGTTGATTAACTGGTTAATTGTTCTCATCTGCCAGGAAATTTCTCCTTAGTTTTAGGTTGCTTCTATCCTTGATAAATTTCTATCTGTTGTTTCTTGTCCTGCCCTCAGATGTTTTGGAGACTAGGTTGATCCCCAGTTCTCTGTGACAGGCTCTCAAATATAGATGAGGCCTGAAGGTCGATAAATTTTTGGAACTCAGTGAGGGCAGATTAGACTAATCTGCTCCAGATCAAGGGAAGGAAAATCCCTAACCCTTAACAATTTACTTCTGTAAATAGTTTGGGAATGGAGCTTTGCATGTGTGGAAAATGAAAATATTGCCTATTGTTCTTCCATGCAATTTTTCGACTAAATCACTCTTCTTTGTGCCCAACCTTGAGCTACTGGAACGCTGCTATCATGTCACCCCTCGTCCTTCTCTTCATTAAACTAGACATACCCAATTCCAGCAACCGTTCCTTATATGTTTTAGCCACCAATCCCCTAATCATCTTTGTTGCTCTTCTCTGGACTCTTTCTAGAGTCTCAACATCTTTTTTACATTGTGGTGACCAAAACTGCAGGCGTTCCATACTGGAGATGGTTATTGGATTACGAAATGGTCCTTCACCCGGCTGTGGATTGCATCTCTTTTAACTATCTTTGTTAATTGTAAAAGTAATGTTTATTGTTTTCATGTTTTGATGTTGCTGTTTCATCTTGTTGTAAGCCACCTAGAGTCACCCGATAGCAAATTGGATGGCATATAAATTTAATTAATAAATGCTAGAAAAATATAAGCTAAAATCCTTGGGATCGCCTCTGATCCAGGAGATAGTCCAATCCAGTTTTGCCCTGAATAGTTTGGGGACCTTGTCTTGACTTCTGTCATCAAATCAGGGTGAATTCTTACACGAGAATGTCTCCAAGGATGTTTTTCTCCTATGCATATAGGCACGCAATTTCACTTCTCTGAGCTGAATTAATTTAACATTAAAAGCACAAATACATATGGAAAAGGCAATAACTATTTTGTTCCTCTTCATCCCCAAAACCAATGGATGAATTCATGCATGGAAAGCTCAGTGGGAAATATACATTATCCTTATTTTAGATCAGGTATATTCTTCCCTACCAAATTAGAGTAACGTCACTTCAGCCTGGCAGCATTTGTCTTAGATCATTGTCTAGTTGTGCTGACAGAATTCTGAGGACTCAGCAACTTGCTGCAATTTCCATGTGCAAAGTGTTACAGAGTATATAATAAGCTGCTCGAATTGACTCCGCTTGATTGTCAAGCCGAGAACTGTAGCATTAATCTTTGCTTTCTTTAAAAAAAAAAAAAAAGTTCTGAAAAAATGTCCCTAAAGTTCTACAACTAGGTGAATTTCAAGGGCACATTGAAGCTGGAATTAAAGGCAGTCCCCCAATCTTGTGCTTTAATGTTACAAAGCAGTGTGATTTGGAAGGATACACATGTTTTAGAACCGTGATCTGTAGTTCCAAGAGCAATAAGTTGGTGGCCTTCTCCTTCTCCTTCTTTTTTTGCAGTTGAAGAGCTCGTGTTTTCAAAACATTTATATGCATTACAAAGAAATACAGGAAGAATTAATCTTGCAGAATATATATAGTTCAAATATGGACTATTGAATATAGAATAACAGGGCTGGAAGGGACTTTTGAGGTCATCTAGTCCAACCCCCCTGCTCAGGCAGGAAACCCTATTCCATTTCAGACAAATGGCTGTCCAGTCTCTTCTTAAAAACTTCCAGTGTTGGAGCATTCACCACTTCTGGAGGCAGGCTGTTCCACTGGTTAATTGTTCTAACTGTCAGGAAGTTTCTCCTTAGTTCTAGGTTGCTTAGTTCTAGATTACTTTCCATCCCTTACTTCTCGTCCTACCCTCAGGTGCTTTGGAGAGTAGCTTGACTCCCTCTTCTTTGTGGCAACCCCTGAGATATTGGAACACTGCTATTATGTCACCCCTAATCCTTCTTTTCATTAAACTAGAAAAGCAACCGTTCTTTATACGTTTTAGCCTCCAGTCCCCTATTGGCTTGTAGATATTCTATGTAAGTTTTTTTTTTCATTAGTAGATGTTGGATCACCCACCACTTTGTTAACAAATTTGATGGTCTGTTTTTAGAGGAGAGAAGTTAGTTGTGGAACATAAAGTTGTTTTTCTTACCAACTTGCCATTCCGAAACCTGGGTGTGTTTTTTAGGCAAATTAGCCTTTCATTATCTCATTATCTCATATCTCATCAAGATGTTGAGACTCTAGAAAGAGTACAGAGAAGAGCAACAAAGATGATTAGGAGACTGGAGGGGGTTGGACTAGATGACCTCCAAAGGTCCCTTCCAACTCTATTATTATTATTATTATTATTATTATTATTATTATTATTATTATTATTATTATTATTATTATTATTATTATTATTATTATTATTATTATTATTATTATTATTATTATTATTATTATTATTATTATTATTCAGGTGTGGTCCCATCTCTTGCTAATATTGGTGTTGGCTAATAGTAGGGTGAAAATCTGCTGAGTCCTTGCTTCTGTTTGACCTAAAAGGCAGTGGTGGGATTCAGCCCGTTCACACTGGTTTGGTTCAGCTAAATTTACCTGAACTTGGAGAACTGGCTGGCTTCCAGATGTCCAGTCTAGACCTCAGAGGCCTGGAGGAGTCCACTTCTGGAAGTCCATTCTAAGCATCAGAGGCCTGGATGAGGTCTCCCCAGGCCTAGAACAGCCCACCGGAAGGTGTGTGGATGCCACTTCTGGAAGTCTGTTCTAAGCATCGGAGGCCTGGAGGAGGCCTCCCAGGCCTAGAACAGCCCACCGGAAGTGTGTGGATACCACTTCCAGAAGTCCGTTGTAGGCATCGGAGGCCCAGGCCTACATCAAATATGAGAACCAGTTGTTCAGGTATTTGAATCCCACCACTGCCTAAAGGATTCCCACTTGTGGGTCTTAGTCTATGTTTTTCTTAACTTGAATAATCTCTCCTTGCCTGAATAGATTCTTCTCCAATGTGGCAACATTCCAACATCATTAATACACACAAAGCAAGAGGTTAAGTCAAGGATTTTGTGAAATCGGATTAATCCATCAGAGAAAAAAGAAGGAAAAAAAACACACGTGTAAATATGTTTTTCTTGTGCTTTTCTGGGTCAACGAGAATAGAATAAAGGATATCAGACATTGTTGAGTGCTTTAAGAAAAAATTGAAAAATAACAAAATAGAAAATCCATATTGAAATAACAAGTATTTCCTGACCTGTTCAGACCCTGGTCTGGGCAACCAAAGCATCTCATTAGAGGAACCTAAATGTCTATAACTTTGACTGACATCTGCCTAATGTTTCATTAACAAGGTATGCAAATAGTCTCTGGAATAACACTCCTAAAGTACAACAATTCATTTAAGAGTCTAATATCGACCAGCTTCCAAGTAATGAGATTCTGTGACTCTTAACAGCTGCTAAGTAATGTAAAGCTCAATCGTATAAACTGGAGTCTAAGAGTGCCAAACAGGCATCAATAAAATATTCTGACCCTTATTAAAACCCTAATACATTTGTTTTCTGGTGTCATTAGATATATTTTCAATAGAATAGAATAACAGAATTGGAAGGGACCTTGGAGGTCATCTAGTCCAACCCCCTGCTCAGGCAGGAAACCCTATACCATTTCAGACAAATGGTTGTCCAATCTCTTCTTAAAAACTTCCAGTGTTGGAGCATCCACCGCTTCTGGTTTCATAGATGAGTCCTTCAGTACTTGAAAGCTCAGCTTCTATCTAATGTTTAAGCTTAAGTAATTACAACTATGAATAAAGTTTTTTTCCCCCCAAATTTCAGAATCAGGTATTTTCTTCCTTTCTTCCAATTTCCTATTTCCTTTCCTTCTCTCTTCTCCCTTCCCTTCCCTTCCCCTTCCCCTTCCCTTTTCCCCTTTCCCCTTTTCTTCCCTGCTCCTCCCTTTCCTTTCCTTTCCTTTCCTTTCGCTCTAAGAATTACAAATAATTTCTTCTTTTGAAGCAGCAAGCTGATTAACTTTCCCTCTTGGCAGATGGATTTCAAATTCACTTACTGTTGTATCTGGCCCTTCTCAGCTTAGTAAAATCCACATAAATATTTCTTTAAGAGTTTTATTTAACACATTTCAAAAGATTCACTTCAAAGCAAGCTGCTGGCAGTTTGTTGGCCGGAACGGCCCAGTCTGATTTATGTACATTTAGTTTAAACATTCTCCCACCTTCCAATTAACTCACTCTTTATCTCACATTGTCCAAGACTTCATTAATCTTCTGTAGATTTCAAGAACACCAGAAAACTGAGTTCAAATGAACTCGGTGATGCATCAGACTGCCTCTTGATATTAACGTTGCTCGTGACAAAGAATTAGTCCCGTCTTCCTCTTCTAATATAGTTTTCAATACGTCACTTCCTTTTTCCACTTAACTGACACCTCCGCCTATCAAACCTTCGGAATCTCGGATCAAGCCATCTATCTTCCTGTTCCACATCTGACTCATCACTTTGAGAGTCTGACTCAGAGTGCATACAAATCTCCTCATTGTCTAGCTCGGCTGCCGGGAGGGGAAAATACCCAGAGGGGCCTGGTTGTGCTTCGTCATCCTCTGATATGTCGCCAGCCGGTCTAGAGACACTCACAACACTTACCACTTGCCAGTTAATTCTCACAAAGAACTTGACTACCCAATTATTTTAACATGAAATCTTCTTGGCTTCAGAAGTGTTTAGATTTGCAGTCCCATTGCAGATAAGTCTGTGTCCTCTAATTCATCTTCTAGCCAAGGTGCTGAAAAGTTTCAGATCAGTACTCAAAAGTCTGATTATTATTATTATTATTTTTAAAAAAGGTAATTCTTGATTTTCAAACAAATGCATCAAGTATAGAAAATTTATTTATTTATTTATTCATTCATTCAAATTTATATGCCACCCTTCTCCTAGGACCCAGGGCAGCTTACAACAACAATATAAGAACATAAGAACATAAGAAGAGCCATGCTGAATCAGTCCAAAGCCCATCGAGTCCAGCATTCTGTGTCACACAGTGGCCCACCAATTGTACATGGGGATCTTGAGCATAAAGAGAAGGCAAAACCCTCCCTTTCCCTTGACCCCCAACAAATGGTACCCAAGGGAATCCTGCCTGCCTCAACCAACATAGAGGCGGCACATGGACATCCGTTTTAATAACCATCGATACACTTTGCATCCATGAATCTATCTAGCCCTGCCTTGAAGCTGTCAAGGCTGACAGCTGTCACGACCCCTTCAGGAAGTGAATTCCATAAATCAACGACCCTCTGGGTGAAGAAATATTTCCCTTTATTTGTCCTCACTTTCTTAGCTATGAGCTTTAGGGAGTGCCCCCTTGTCCTGGTATTGTGTGATAGAGAAAATAATTTTTCTCTATCCACCTTTTCTATCCCATGCATGATTTTATACACTTCGATCAAGTCACCCCTTAAACGCCGTCTTTCAAGGCTGAAGAGACCAAGGCGTTGCAATCTGGTTTCATAAGGGAGGCGCTCCATTTCCTTGATCATTCTTGTTGCCCTTTTTTGCACCTTTTCCAGTTCCATTATATCCTTCTTGAGGTGCGGTGACCAGAACTGTACACAGTACTCCAAGTGTGGTCTCACCATCGATTTGTACAGAGGCAATACAACACTTGCTGACTTATTTTCGATTCCCTTCCTAATCATGCCAAGCATGGAATTTGCTTTTTTTACTGCTGCTGCGCATTGGGTTGACATCTTCATCGAGCTGTCAACCAAAACCCCAAGATCCCTTTCTTGGGTTGTCTCAGAAAGTTTGGTCCCCATCAGTTGGTAAGTATAATTGGGGTTATTTGTCCCGATGTGCATAACTTTGCACTTGTTTAGGTTAAAATGCATTTGCCACTTTGTTGCCCACTCACACAATTTCGAGAGATCCTTCTGGAGCTCCCGACAATCAGTTTCACTTTTCACAACCCGGAACAATTTAGTGTCATCAGCAAACTTGGCTACCTCACTATTAACTTCTACATCCAGATCATTGATGAATAAATTAAAAAGTAAAGGTCCCAAAACTGAACCTTGGGGTACACCACTTCTCACTTCTTTCCATCCGGAGAATTGTCCATTTATTGCCACCCTTTGCTTCCTACAATTTAGACAGTTACCAATCCAGGACAAGACCTGTCCTCTAATTCCGTGGCTGGAGAGCTTTTTTTAGGAGCCTTTGGTGAGGAACTTTGTCAAAAGCCTTTTGAAAGTCAAGATATACAATAGAATTACATGTGAGGAATTCAATAATAATAATCAACCATCACATCCAAAAACACATTCAATTCAATCTAAAACACATGCATACAACATGCAATCACAATCAAACACACCATCAACGATGGAGGCACGTTCCTAGGCCTGGGGGCAGAGCACTGTTCATACGCCCCAAGCCTGTCGGCATAAATAGGTCTTCGATAATTTCCGGAAAGCTGGGAGGGAGGAAGCAGTGCGGACCTCTGTGGGAAGTTGGTTCCAGAGGGCTGGGGCAGCAACGGAGAAGGCCCTTGCCCTAGGACCCGTCAGATGACATTGCCTAATAGATGGGACTCGTAGGAGGCCAACCCTATGTGCCCTGACCGGTCGCTGGGATTCATGAGGCAGAAGACGGTCCCGCAAGTAACCTGGTCCATTGCCATAAAGGGCTTTATAGGTCATAACCAACACTTTGAATTGTGTTCGGAGACCAATTGGTAGCAAATGCATTAAATATATTAAGATGTGTGAAATGTTGGGATATTTTCATCTATATGTCTATATTCCCAAAACTGTGCAGCCAAAAGCTTTATAAAGGTGTTATTTCAATAGAATAGAGAGTAGAACAGAACAGAACAGAACAGAACAGAACAGAACAGAACAGAACAGAACAGAACAGAACAGAACAGAACAGAATAATAGAGTTGGAAGGGACCTTGGAGGTCTCTAATCCAACTGCCTACTCAGGCAGAAACCCTACTGTATAACATTTCAGACAAATGGTTGTACAATCTCTTCTTACAAATTTCCAGTGCTGGAGCACACACAACTTCTGGAGGCAGGTTGTTCCACTGATGAATTGTTCTAACTATCAGGAAATTTCTCCTTAGTTCTAGGTTGCTTCTCTCCTTGATGAGTTTCCATCCGTTGCTTTGGAGAATAGTTTGACTCCCTCAGGAGCTTTGGAGAATAGCTTGACTCCCTCTTCTTTGGGGCAGCCCCTGAGATATTGGAACACTGCTATCATGTCCACCCTCGTCCTTCTCTTCGTTAAACGAGACATACCCAATTCCAGCAACCGTTCCTTATAAGTTTTAGCCTCCAGTCCCCTGATCATCTTTGTTGCTCTTCGTTGGGAACTAATGTGATCAGCTGTTCCAGAACCACACGCTGTTGTGGTTCTGCTCTTCAATAAACTAGAATCTTCTTTCTAAACCAGTCTCCATTTTGTTTATTCCCAGCTTGGACTGGACCCTGAAGATTTTTCTTTCAACAACAGTACTAAGTAAGCTTCCTGAAATAATTCTTCTTCTTCTTCTTCTTCTTCTTCTTCTTCTTCTTCTTCTTCTTCTTCTTCTTCTTCTTCTTCTTCTTCTTCTTCTTCTTCTTCTTCTTCTTCTTCTTCTTCTTCTTCTTCTTCTTCTTCTTCTTCTTCTTCTTCTTCTTCTTCTTCTTCTTCTTCTTCTTCTTCTTCTTCTTCTTCTTCTTCTTCTTCTTCTTCTTCTTCTTCTTCTTCTTCTTCTTCTTCTTCTTCTTTTCTTCTTCTTCTTCTTCTTCTTCTTTTTTCATTCTTAAGATTAATATTGTGGCTTAAAAAGATTACCTGGTGGTATTTAATACTGTAGGCACAGCTGATATTCCTGAAAGAATAAGCATATAGTATGCTTGAGAGGCTGTTAGCAGGTTTGAAAATCTTATTCCTGTATTCTTTGAAGATGCCTAAAACTTTCTCTTCCCATCCCAGCTCAAAGCTTAGAAAAAAAGATTTATTCCATAGTTAGCAGTTCTGTCTTAGCTCTGGCTGTAATTCTGATTAAAATATAAGTCTGCTTTTCTCCCCATTGTATAGGATATTATAACCGTAATCATGCTGAGGATTTTTTTTCTGCCAGATGAAAGGTGACTAGCCAATGTTTTTGAAGGAAGGCACAGTGAGGTCTAGCATGCTTGATGAACCAAAATTATAGTTTTAATCAATTAATTGGTTCCCACAGGCTCAAAGAGAGAAGAAACATAATAAGGGATTCTTGGAGTTAAAAGTTGAGCTGGGCTGTCAAGCTGTTTCAAGCGAGTCAGTTTTTGTACTGCAAAATATTTAAAATGTCATGATATTCTCATTTAGTACTGCAGCTATATTTGGGGTGTTTTTTATTCTCCTTTTCCACAATGACATAAAAATTTTGTTATGCGTGTCACTGAGTTCACACATCCACTCAATCAAAATGTGGTTTTGTTGGGGCTTGATGTTTCAACCTCAACCCATTTGGTTTAAACCCATCATTTCACTCTTAAAATTGGTTTTACATAGGGCTGTGCCAACTTATTCAAAAGGAACATTTCAGAACTGATGCAACATACTATAATAATAATAATAATAATAATAATAATAATAATAATAATAATAATAATAATAATAATAATAATAATAATAATAATAATAATAACAATAACAATAATAATAATAAAGTTGGAAGGGACTTTGGAGGTCATCTAGTCCAACCCTCTGCTCAGGCAGGAAACCCTATACCATTTCAGACAAATGGCTGTCCAGGCTCTTTTTAAAAACTTCCAGTGTTGGAGCATTCACAGCTTCTGGAGGCAGGTTGTTCCATTGGTTGATTGTTCTAACTGTCAGGAAGTTTCTCCTTAGTTCTAGGTTGCTTCTCTCCTTGATTAGTTTCCATCCGTTGCTTCCTGTCCTGCCTTCAGGCGCTTTGGAGAATAGCTTGACTGCCTCTTCTTTGGGGCAGCCCCTGAGATATTGGAACACTGCTAAAATCTCACCCCTGGTCCTTCTCTTCGTCAAACTAGACATACCCAATTCCAGAAACCATTCCTTATGTTTTAGCCTCCAGTCCCCTAATCTTCTTTGTTGCTCTTCTCTGTACTCTTTCTAGAGTCTCAGCATCTTTTTTTACATTGTGGTGACCAAAACTGGATGCAGTATTCCAAGTGTGGCCTTATCAAAGCATTATAAAGTCGTATTAACACTTCATGTGATCTTGATTCTATCCCTCTGTTAATGCAGCCCAGCACTGTGTTGGCTTTTTTGGCAGCTGCAGCACACTGTTGGCTCATATTTAAGTGATTGTCCACTAGGACTCCATGATCCCTCTCACAGTTACTACTATTGAGCAAGGTACCCTCTATACTATACCTGTACATTTGGTTTTTCTTGCCTAAATGTAGAACCTTACTTTTTTTACCATTGAATTTCATTTTGTTAGATTTTGTTAGATTTACCTCTGTCTAATTCACTGTAGCATCCCCAATATTTTTTCCCCCAGAATCCATAGACGTTGTTGTTTTAATGTATGGAAACTAAATATTATACCCACAATCATAAGCATTCCAAAGGATACATCTACTCCTCATGCTAAATCAAAAGGTGATTCAATTAGAGTATGGCAATATATTGTGTAAATCTGAATCTTAGCAATTCTTCGTTGTTGTTTCAACCATTTAGTCGTGTCCGACTCTTGGTGACTTATCTTGCACTAGAAGAATAAATCTGAATAATTACCAAAGTTGGCATGACCCCAGGTAAATCAATTCCAAAAATAAAATGATGGGTTCATACCAAATGGTTGCAACATCAAGTCCAAACAAAAAAAACCATTTTGATTTAATGAATGTGTGAATTTGGTGACATGAATAACAATAATTGATGTCCTTGTGCAAAAAGGAGAATGAAAAACACGCCAAATAGTATGATCTAATAGACAGCCATTTATCTGAAATGGTATAGGTTCTCCTGCTCGAGCAGGGGGCTGGAATAGAAGACCTCCAAGGTCCCTTCCAGTTCTATTCTATTCTATTCTATTCTATTCTATTCTATTCTATTCTATTCTCTAATCCAATCCCGTATTCTATTCTATTCTATTCTATTCTATTCTATTCTATTCTATTCTATTCTATTCTATTCTATTCTATTCTATTCTATTCTATTCTATTCTATTCTGCTCTGCTCTGCTCTGCTCTGCTCTGCTCTGTTCTATTCTATATTCTATATTCTATTCTATTCTATATTCTATATTCTATATTCTATATTCTATATTCTATATTCTATTCTATTCTATTCTATTCTATTCTATTCTATTCTATTCTATTCTATTCTATTCTATTCTATTCTATTCTATTCTATTCTATGTCCTGCCTATTCTATTCTATTCTATTCTATTCTATTCTATTCTATTCTATTCTATTCTATTCTATTCTATTCTATTCTATTCTATTCTATTCTATTCTATTCTATTCTATTCTATTCTTTCCATGCAACCCTGTCAAGCACAGCTTCTTTCAGTTGTTTATTTATTTATTTATTTATTTATTTATCAAATTTCTATACCGCCCCTCTCCCGAAGGACTCGGGGCGGTGTACAGCCTAAAATTTAAAAAACATATAAATATACAAAATTTAAAATAATTAAAAATAAATTAAACAATTTGGCCGAAATCCCCTTTTAAAACCCAAAACATACAAAGCTTAAAATCTTAAAAAATACTCAGTCCCCCTAAAACATTTTGACCCTATTGGAACCGAAGCTTCTATGCCAGGCCGGCCTGTCGAAAAAGGAATGTTTTTAGTTCCCGACGGAAGGTGCGTAAATCTGTTATTATACGGAGTTCGGGGGGGAGCTCGTTCCATAACGTGGGAGCTCCCACAGAGAAGGCTCTCCCCCTGGGGGTCGCCAGCCGGCACTCTCTGGCCGACGGCTCCCTGAGGAGGCCCTCTCTGTGGGAGCGTACCGGACGGCGGGAGGTATTTGCTGGCAGTAGACGGTCCTGTAAGTATCCGGATCCGATGCCATGGAGCGCTTTAAAAGTGGTCACTAACACCTTGAACCGCACCCGAAAGACCACCGGCAACCAGTGCAACTCACGCAGGAGCGGTGTTACGTTGTTGTACATTCAACATGATAACATTTGAAGTTATCAAGGCAATGTGTTCTTTGCTTGCCCCTTCTTCATGTTCCGCTAACCATCCCTAGCATCATTGCCTTCTCCAATGAATTTGCACACATGATGTGGCCAAAGTAAATCAGACAGTCTTAAGATTTTAGCTCTGGCTGTCCCTGATGTAAGCAATAATTTATGCCAGCACCACGGCACACTTCTTTATGTTGTTAACAATTATTGGTCTATCAGGTTGAATTTGTAGTCATCTCAATCCAGCCCAGTGATTCAGGAAAATATTTAGTTCATGTATTCTTTTATACTCTATAGCTTGACAAAAACAGAAACGACAACATTAGTGGGCAGTATTGTTAAATGAGAATGTTTCCAGGACACGATTCAATACACCGCATACAACATTGTCTTTGTGTTATTTTTCTGTTTATTAAAAGAAACAGGAAAAAAAATTCTCTATTTTGTTTTCAACTGTAAGATCAATTCAGTTTTCAGTCAGTCTGGATAAACAAGCACTTGGCAAACCACTCGTCCTGTTTGCGTGTAGCAATGGAATGGGATTTGAATCTACCACTTACTCATTTAGTATAAGGAAGAAAGCTTCACTCTCTCCCTTCTTTGTTAAACTTAAGATAATCAGCTGTTTGTCTATGGAGATTCTCATTCATTCAGGTCATGGTTGTCCCAAAGGTCCTTTTATTTTGAAGGCAACTGGACCTTCTGGTTTTTCTTTAAGACCTTTCCCTTCTCATCCAAGAAGCTTCTTCAGTTTATTCAGCTATAAAAAGGAAAACGTCTCATGCAACGGTGTAAGTCAATCAATCTGAATCCATGTGTTAGAAAACAAGAAGAGAATAAGATTAAGATTGGCTAGAACAGCGGTTCTCAACCTGTGGGTCGCGACCCCATTTGGGGTCGAACGACCATTTCACGGGGGTCGCCAAACACTGCAGTCTGCCATTTTTTCCCCTTTTCCCCTCGGCCGGCGCAGGGGGCAGCACCGCGCATGCGCGGGATAGCACCTCACATGCGCAATGCGGCCCGTCGTGCCGCACATGCGTGATGTGGCCTGTTGTGCCACGCATGCGCAATGCAGCCTATCGCCCGCACCGCGCATGCGCGATGCAGGCCGTAGCATGCGCACCACGCATGCGCGATGCGGGGCGTCGCACCGCGCATGTGTGGTGTGGGGCATCGCGCTGCGCATGCGCAGTGTAGATCAGGGTCGTGACCTGAAAAAGGTTGAGAACCGCTGGGCTAGAACCAAGAAGAATTTCCCCCCCAATTCATGACTGTGAGGTGAGCCAAGGACTAGGTCAGACATGTCAAACTTGCGACGTCACGTGACATCACACAACGTATCGGGATGCTTTTGCCATTGTCGGCAATGGGGTGTGCGTGGCTTCTGGATGACGCGTCTGGCCCACGGGCCAGCAGTTTGACACCCCTGGACTAGCTTAACTAAACCTGATAATTTATACACCTGTAAAAGGATTCCTGTAAAAGTAAGCCAAAAAAGCATAAAAGGAAAGCTAGAATAAGATTTAAGAATGTGATTGAAGGTTTTATGTAATGATTTTAAAAGGCTTATTAGATATGGATTGATTTATGGCTTATGACAGTTAAATAAGATGTTAGATTGAATAAAAATTAATTAAGGGTCTGAACTTAATAATAAGGTGTTTATCTATGTATTAATATGTTTTGGATATAGTAACTGAGGAGGTTAAAGAAATGTGATATTGATATTGAGGGATTGATTATTAGATTATAAAGTATAATAGAAATAGAAAGATATATATATATATATATATATATATATATATATATATATATATATATATATATATATATATATATATATATATATATATATATATATATATATATATATATATATATATATATATATATATATATATATATATATATATATATATATATATATATATATATGGTGTTTAAAATTGTTGACAAAGAAATAAGGGATTGTCAACAATTTTAAACAACATATATATATTTGTGCTTGCAGGATGGCTCTGGGTTGAGCTGAAACAAGCAAAAGGAAAGAATGATTCCTTCCTCCCATATTTGGGTTTACAGGGTGCAATCTAAAAAGTAAACACTTGACATATATATATATATATATATATATATATATATATATATATATATATATATATATATATATATATATATATATATATATATATATATATATATATATATATATATATATATATATATATATATATATATATATATATATATATATATATATATATATATATATATATATATATATTACTTTGCTCTGTTTTGTTCTTTGTTCTTTTTCTTTGTTCTTTTTTTTCTGATATGAACTAATATACTTTTTTAATATATACATTAGAATTGATGGTTACTTTGTAATGGAAGAAGAATAGGGACAAATAAGAAAGGATATTAATAAATGTTTATTGAATATGTTAAGGAAAAAGGTAATGGGGAGACTCCCGAAGTGTTAATTATGTACTTAGATTAGAAATATGGAATATGGTAACTGAAATAAGTAAATTTCATACAGGAGTTGGATTTGTGGATCTGTTTAGATGAAAGATTATTGAGGATTGATAGGATTGACCTAGTTGTATTGAAATATATCAATTTGAATATAATATGTTATTAGAGGGAAAAAAGAGGGGCATTTTCTGTTTTTTCCTTTCCCCCCCTTTTTAATGATTTAATCTGATTTTTATGGGTATGATTTTGTTGTGTGGATAATTGATTGCCCTGCCACCACGTTGTTTCATAAGCATTTGTCTGTAAAATAAAAAAAACAATAAAACTTGTTTAAAAAAAAAGTAAGCCAAAAAAAAAAGAGAATTCATAGACACTCATAAGTAGATAGATATTCCTAGAGTTAGATATAGAATGTAGACACTATAAACGTACATAAAGGAGTAAATAACTACGGATATCATTATAAGATTTGGAAATAAGGGGGCTTGATCAATTTTGTTATAATACAAAGAAACAGATTTCTTTTTAAAAAGTCTTTCCTTGCAATAAAATCTGATACCCCTTACCTGAGGCCATTTCATTTCCTAAAAAAACCCCCATCAGGCAGTGAAAATTAGCTTGGTACTGGAATTAAACACATCTCGGATGAAAATTCAAATAGACTAATGTATATATGCAACTGTACGTTCATTTTAAAATTTGGCCCCACATGGAAAAATTAAAAACCCATAAACTTCAAAATCATGACAGAGGCAGAAACAGATTGTGACACTGGTGAAGTTATGCCATGTTAAACCAGTAAAATTAATTGGTGGCAGCTGTGATACTCACCAACTGTTATAAACCTGATGTATCTTGAGCTAAAGTTCCACCTTTGGTTTAGAAATATAGATTTTGACTTTTAATTAACTTTCAACGGGGGAGGCAAAGGGTGGACAAATATCCTGAATTTTAATGGTTTGCATACTTAATACATTTAACCTCTTTTATAGTTTAATCTGAGGTCTTTGGAGCTGAAGAGGGAAAAAATCAACTCAATGGCATTTTATTTTTTAACTGGCTGACCGACTTTACTCAGTGTGTGGTCCTCAATGGAACTGCATCTACATGGAGGGAAGTGTGTGGTGGGGTGCCTCAGGGCTCTGTTCTGGGCCCAGTGCCACAAATATAGGATGAAATTACTTAGTTCTGGCAGTTCTCTAATGTTCTGGAGTGTTGTTTTAAACAGTGTCTTAAAAGTGTGGATTAGTATGCATATGCTCTACTGGATGAAATCTCAATGTGTAGTCCTCAGTGAAACTGAATCTACATAGAGGGAAGTAGGCAGTGGGGTACCCCAAAGCTCTGTTCTGGGCCCAGTGCTCTTCAACATCTTCATCAATGATTTGGATGAGGGGATAGATGGGGAACTCATCACCACCAGATGGATTTGTAGCTGGCTGACTGGCCATACTCAGCATGTGGTTCTCAATGGAACTGCATCTACATGGAGGGAAGTGTGTAGTGGGGTGCCCCAGGGCTCTGTTCTGAGCCCAGTGCTCTTCAACATCTTCATCAATGACTTGGATGAGGGGATAGATGGGAACTCGTTAAATTTGCAGACAACACCAAGCTGGCAGGAATAGTCAACACTCCAGAAGACAGGCTTAGGATACAGAAGGATCTTGACAGACTTGCACATTGGGCACTATCTAACAAAATGAAATTCAGTGGTGAAAAAAGTAAGGTTCTACATTTAGGCAAGAAAAACCAAATGCACAGGTATAGCATAGGGCAGGAGTGTCAAACTGCCGGCCCACGGGCCAGATGCATCATAGCAAAACTGTGCCCACCCCATTGCCGGCAATGAAAAAAAAAAGTCACAATATGTCACAACACATTCTGTGATGTTGCGAGTTTGACATCCCTGGTATAGGTGGTACCATGCTCAATAGGAGTAACTGTGAGAGGGAACTTGGAGTCCTAGTGGACAATCACTTAAATATGAGCCAGCCATGTGCTGCAACTGCCAAAAAAGCCAACACAGTGTTAAGCTGCACTAACAGAGGGATAGAATCAAGATCACGTGAAATGTTAATACCACTTTACAATGCCTTGGTAAGGCCACACTGGGAATACTGCATCCAGTTTTGGTCACCATGATGTAAAAAAGATGTTGAGACTCTTTGTCCAACAGAGAAAAGCAACAAAGATAAATTAAGGGACTGGAGGCTAAGACATATAAGGAATGGTTGCTGGAATTGGGTATGTCTAGTTTAATGAAGAGAAAGACGAGGGGGGACATGATAGCAGGGTTCTAGTATCTCAGGGACTGCCACAAAGAAGAGGGAGTCAAGCTATTTTTCAAAGCACCTGAAGGTAGGACAAGAAGCAATAGATGGAAAGTAATCAAGGAGAGAAGCAACCTAGAACTGAGAAACAATTTCCTGATAGTTAGAACAATTAACAAGCAGAACAGCTTGCCTCAAGAAATTGTGAGTGCTCCAACACTGGAAGTTTTTAAGAAGAGATTGGACAACCATTTGTCTGAAATGGTACAGGATTTTCTGCCTGAGCAGAGGGTTGGACTAGATCACCTCCAATGTCCTCTCCAACTCTGTATCCCTTCCAATATGTATTTTCACAATTTCCTTAAACTTCATGACACCATGAAGTCTCTCGTGGAGACAGATTGAGTATTCCATGGAGAAAACATGACAGATATTTTCTGGATAAAGCCAACCTGGATCCATGTAAAAGAGGAATCAGATATGTTGTTATATTTATTTGGGTACCAAATATTACTGAGTAAGTTCCATTAGATTCAACATTTATGATAAAACTGATATGTATTATATTTGTGACAAAACATATGTTCTGAACCTTGAACAGGAAAAAGTGTGTGGTGCTAGGAACCAACTGCTCTTGGAAAAGTGGGAAAAAACCTAAGTGTGATCAACTTCACACCAGGCATGGCTGTAAAGTTCTATCGTCCATGGAACTTAAACCTTTATTCGGGAATTCTTTCTCCACTCCATCTGAGAAATGTCAATGTCTTAAGGAGAAAAATGATGATTTAATATATTATTGAACTACTTTTCACACCAGAAAACATAAAGACCTATTTTTATCGTTAGCTGTCTGCAAGTTCAGCCTTCTCCTTTCTCCAGGCTAAGTATGACCTTGTGTCTCCTCTGCCATTTCTGATGCAGTACAAATCAAAGTACCTGCTAGGCCTTTATGCTCCAATCACTTGATAAGCCAGGTGATAAGTTTCCTCCATCAATCTTCAGATCTGAGCTCCAAAATACTCACAGTATACTCAAATACTGTGTTGATGTTTCCAACATCTGCCACTGAGTCTAGGAGGAGCAATTATCGATGGCTCTTCTGCGAAGAGATGGAGGAAACTGGAGAAGCATCAGATGAAGTTAAATAATTCCTATTTTCAAATTAACCATTAATGAAATAATAATAGTAACAGAAATTGCAGCCTTAACATAGATCATATTCCTATGTACCAGGCTGACCTGTAGCTTGTGTACAGTGGCTTTGTCCACCAAAGCAGTACAGTCTTCAAAGTAGGAAGATTTTGGATAATGCAGAATCCATTACTGGTTCAAGAGAAGAAACTATTCTTTTGCTAGTCCTTGCTTGAAAAGGAAGGAAGGAAGGAAGGAAGGAAGGAAGGAAGGAAGGAAGGAAGGAAGGAAGGAAGGAAGGAAGGATGGAAGGATGGAAGGGTCTTTAGGGTAGAAACAGAAATCTAATTCACTGCATGTCCCATATCTTCGAAAATTGCATCTTCCAGAGATATGTGGAGAGAAGCTATGGCTGACAACAGAATGACATGAAATGATGTTTTACATAGCAAGATATCTGCAATTGATCTTTCTATCATAACTGACACCCTTCTCTTTTCCTTCTGGGTTAATAAGCAAGGAATTGAAAAGGGGCACAATCAGATTGACAAGATTCTGTTATTACAACAAATCTCAATTAAAGAATTGTTCCAGTCTTATTGACGAGTTGAATTTCTGATCTGGGCTACCTCATGGGACTGACTATATCATTCTGCTGTTCTTCCTATACTCCATGAGTCAAGGAAGGATTTATTTGATTCTCTTCCAAATATTATGTTGCTTCCCAAGATTTTTTTAAAAATGCTTTAATTCTCTTTACTTAGGTTAAGAGCTCTTTCCTAATTTGGTCCAGATCATTTTCCTTATGCTCCACATTATGTGACCACACATTATGGACAATAAACAACTATTTTCATGCAGGAGGTTTACATGAACTGGGAAAGAAATGAAACTAAGGAAATCCATCAATTGTTTGCCTTAATTGGTCCGGTATTGTTATTATTATTATTATTATTATTATTATTATTATTATTATTATTATTATTATTATTATTATCATTATCATTATCATTATCATTATCATTATCATTATCATTATCATTATCATTATCATTATCATTATCATTATTTTAATTGTCCTACATTAAGAGAGCCAGTTTGGTCTAATGTTAAGGCACCAGCCTAGAAACCAGAAGATTGTGAATTTCTACCTCACCTTAGTCTGGGTGAAACTTGGCTGGGTAACTTTGGGTCTATTATTCTTTCTCAGCCTACAATGTCAGGCAGACACGGTCAGTCAATTCCTGCCATAACCACATGGATCAACATTTGTTTGATCTGAAAAAAGCAGAGTTTGCAGGGAAAAATGTTAGGGGAAAAAAATTATCCTGCCTTAAGCCAGTAAGGACAACATTAGGGCACTGCATGCCAAAACAACTAGATATAAGGACAGTTTTTTTTTCCCCATGCTAAACAACTAATTCCTACAACACTGTCAAACTACTTAGTAAAGCTATATTGCTATTATTCTCCTCATCTTTCCTGTTACCTATCCTTATCTTCTTATGACTATAACTTTGTTGCTTGTATCTTACATTTTATATTGTTTTATTTAGTATCCTAATATGAGTTATGTTGTTTGCTTAGCTAGTGTCCTATGACTATCACTAAGTGTTGTATCTTATGATTGATGATGAATGTATTTTTATGTGGATTATGATCATGATTTATCACTAATATTTGTATATACACTGAGAGCTTACGCAACGGAGACAAATTCCTTGTGTGTCCAACCACACCTGGCCAATAAAGAATTCTATTCTATTCTATTCTATTCTATTCTATTCTATTCTATTCTATTCTGTTCTGTTCTGTTCTGTTCTGTTCTGTTCTGTTCTGTTCTATTCTATTCTATTCTACTCTACTCTACTCTACTCTACTCTACTCTACTCTACTCTACTCTACTCTACTCTACTCTACTCTACTCTACTCTACTCTACTCTACTCTACTCTACTCTACTCTATTCCTATTTTCCAAATTCTATTCTATTCTATTCTATTTTCTATTCCAATTTCTATTCTGTTCTATTCTGTTCTGCTCTGTTCTGTTCTATATTCCAAATTCTATTCTATTCTATTCTATTCTATTCTATTCTATTCTATTCTATTCTGTTTTATTCTGTTCTATATTCCAAATTCTATTCTATTCTATTCTATTCTATTCTGTTCTGTTCTGTTCTGTTCTGTTCTGTTCTGTTCTGTTCTGTTCTGTTCTGTTCTGTTCTGTTCTGTTCTGTTCTGTTCTATATTCCAAATTCTATTCTATTCTATTCTATTCTATTCTATTCTATTCTATTCTATTCTACTCCTATTTTCCAATTTCTATTCTAATCTATTCTGTTCTGTTCTGTTCCATTCTATATTTCAAATTCTATTCTATTCTATTCTATTCTATTCTATTCTATTCTATTCTATTCTATTCTATTCTATTCTATTCTATTCTATTCTATTCTATTCTATTCCCAATAGGGGTCAACTTTAATATGTCTGTCTCATCGTGCCCCAACTTTTACATTGTCTTCTTTGTGTCAAAATTATCGGGTAAGTTCTTAACACACTGGTGTCATTCTTAATGGATGGAATAAGGAACACATCCATGATGCTTAATGCTTTTGTCCTATTCTTGACCAACCATGAATCTATACAGTCTTTGAGACTGGCTGGTTTTCAGCCCATAATAAGCAAACTTTTCTTCTTAAAGGTCTTGATGCCTACCTCTGCAGCCCAAGAGGATATGCTTTTGAAAAAAAAAAGAACTATTATATATTAAAACCTTCATTTTATTGTCTGTTTTGACTTTTTTCTTATCAGCGCTTTGCTCTGTTGTAGCTTGACTTATCCTTCCCGGCTTTGTTCAAGCTCATGTTTGTACAATATCCTTTACACTTCTTTGCATTGGATGGTTTTTGTCACTAGCTGTGGCCTTTACCATTTTCATGGTTTTTATCAGAAAGAATCACACTTCACCTTTGGACCTATGGGAAAGGCATTTGGCCATTTTTTTTCCTTTTCTTTTCCTACGTGTTGATGCCGGCCGCTTTGCTCTTTTAATACAATGCAGTTCCTCTATACCACCTTAGACTGGATTTAATGAAATACCATCCTTTCTTATAGATTGGATTTTACTGTGTTGTTGTTATTGCCTTTGCTACGATGTGCTGTACTTTTGGGGTGTTCAGAGTGCTCCTTGGGCATTCATTCTAAGAATCTCAAGAAATGAAATAAAATATTTGTTGTAGTCTCTTCACATGCATTGGCGCAATTAATCTCTTGGGGTTGACTTGCTCCTTTCTGAACTACTTCACAGAAGCTCATTGTCCTGTGTAGGGTCAGCATCTTCCATGCTGGCATCATCCCTTCCAGAACCTGGTGCATTGTTCTCATAAGATGTATAAGCTGATCTTGATTTTAAGATTATTATTATTATTTATTTATTCAATTTCTATGCCGCCCTATTCCGGAGAACTCAGGGCGGCTCACAACATGATATAAATTACAATAAAATACATAAATATAAAAACCCTTAAGTTAAAAAAGAAACCAATCATTCCACAAACATACACACAAACATACACTGGCTAGGGGCAAGGTGTTAGCTGCCCCAGGCCTGCCGGCAAAAGTATGTTTTAAGCAATTTACGAAAGGCGGAGAGGGTGGGGGCGACACGGATCTCTGGGGGAAGTTGGTTCCAGAGGGCCGGGGCCGCAACAGAGAAGGCTCTTCCCCTAGGCCCCGCCAGGCGACACTGTCTGGCTGACGGGACCTGGAGAAGGCCCACTCTGTGGGCCCTAACCGGCCACTGGGATTCATGAGGCAGCAGACGGTCCCGTAAATAACCTGGTCCGATGCCATGTAGGGCTTTATAGGTCATAACCAACACTTTGAATTGGGTTCGGAGACCAATTGGCAGCCAATGCAGCTCGCGGAGTGATGCCAAAATGTGGGCATTTCTAGGCAAGCCCAACACTGCTCGCGCGGCTGCATTCTGCATTACCTGAAGTCTCCGAACGTTTTTCAAAGGTAGCCCCATGTAGAGAGCATTGCAACTGGTGCACCAGGCGAACCTGGGCAAATGTCCTCCTCGCCACAGCCGAAAAATGATGTTCCAAATTTAGCTGTGGATCGAGGAGGACGCCCAAGTTGCAGACCTTCTCCGAGGGGGTCAAAAGCTCCCCCCCAGGCTAATGGACGGATAGATTGAAATATCTTTGGGAGGCTTCCAATCCTTCCCTTCTCTTCACACTAAAAGGCAATATTCACTGGAAGCACAAGTAAATATTTTCTTGTTCACTGATTTCAGAGTTTGGAATTCCCCTGATTGGGCATCACAAAGAAGAATAATCAATCAATCGGAATAGAGCGGAAGGGACCTTGGAGATCTTCTAGTCCAACTCCCTGGTCAAGCAGGTGACCTTATATCATTCCAGACAAGTGCTTGTCCAGTCTCTTTTTAAAAACTTCCAGTGATGAAGCACTTACAACTTCTGAAGGCAATCTGTTTCACTGGTTAATTGTTCTCACTGTTAAGAAGTTACTCCTTAGTTCCAGGTTGCTTCTCTCTTTGATCAGTTTCCATCCATTGTTTCTTGTTTTGCCTTCTGGTGATTCTATTCTGAGAGCATGTGGAGAAATAGATAGATAACCTGAGCACAACAAAGCCCCCACCCAAACAGAACACTCCCCCAGCCAATCAGAGCACAGCCAACCCCCATCCAATCAGAGCACAGCCAAGCCCCTAACCAATCAGAACACACCTCCACCCAATCAGAACACAGCCAAGCTCCCACCCAATCAGTTCATACCCCCACTGGCAGTTAAAAGGAAGAAACAGCTACGATCACACATTGCTCCTAGAAGCACGAAGCCGAAAACACCAGCCTGAAGATGACGAATGGGACTTCATCGAAACGTCGCCAAGACACTTTCAATTTTACGTGGGAGAAAACCCGAATAACCAAAGACCTACATACAAACACCCACAAAAATCTCAGAAAAGATAGATAGATAGATAGACAGATAGACAGACAGACAGACAGACAGACAGACAGACAGACAGACAGACAGACGGATAGTTGGATGGATGGATGGATGGATGGATGGATGGATGGATGGATGGATGGATGGATGGATGGATGGATAATGATAGAAGATATATGATAGATGGTAGATAGATAGATAGATAGATAGATAGATAGATAGATAGATAATGATAGAACATATATGATATATGATAGGTAGGTAGGTAGATAGATAGATAGATAGATAGATAGATAGATAGATAGATAGATAGATAGATAGATAGATAGATAGATAGATAGATAGATAGATAGATAGGTAGGTAGGTAGGTAGGTAGGTAGGTAGGTAGGTAGGTAGGTAGGTAGATACAAGAGAGAAAGAGAGAGAGAGAGATTTGTTAGTTTAAGACCTGGCTAGCAACCAGGAGACTGTTAGTTTTATAGTGTCTTAGGCAGAAAGCCAGTTGGTAACTTTGAGCAGTCATTCTCTCAGCCCTAGGAAGCAGGCAATGGCAGATCTGTTTTCAGACAGTCATCAGGAGACAACAAACAAACAAAACAGAGTCAGAAAGGACCATGAGTAAAAAAGCAGGACGTAAACCTGCATTTTCAGCAATAGATGATCTAGAGTAGGGAATTGCTTGACCATTTGAAGTCAAATGAGTACCATGCCATCTTTCCCCAAAGCCATCAGAGATTAGTTTCAACAAAGAATATTAAGTTAGGTTTCCAAAACTGTAGATTATGTGATGGAACTGTAAATTCTGTAGTTTCCAAGATGACGGATCACATGGTGATACCTCCTTTTCTGCAAACAAAAGATTGAGTATTTTGTGCTTATCATAACAGAGGTTGTTAGATTAGAGGTTAGAGTCATATGTATTAGTGGCAACTGAAAAGTTGCAGATGATCTTAGGACATTGCTATTGTCAACAGTTTATTAGGATGTAGAATTTGGTTCATTAGGATGTAGAACAAGTCCAACATAGGCCAATGGACTTAATATCACCTTAGACTTCTTTTATTCTTCTAAGGAAGTAACTACTCCTAAAATTGATTTGTTTGCTTGGCCAGCCTTTGTTCGTTGAGTTATGGGACAAGATGGAGATCATCTGGTGTTCTCTGATCACACCCAACTCATCTTCCACTGCCCTGAATATAAGGCAAAATGGCAGTCAAGATGGGGAATTTTAAGGGTATAAAAACAGTTCAAATTATATGCATTCAGGAAAGACAGTCTGCATAGAAATGTGTTGTTGCTACAGTTTCATAATTTAGAAACTCCTACTTAAATAATCATCCAAGCAATTTTGAAGGAGGTGAAAAATAAAACAATTTTGAATAGTACGATTTAATATTCTCAGGGGATATTCTGCACATCCCTATCAGATGGCAACTTGCAGAATTTGTTCCAGCAGTTTGACAATGAGCTATGTATAAAGTCTCCTCCATCTTGGAGATAAATGCCTGAGAATTACCCCAAAAATTAAAGTCCCAAAGGTTTGGCGTTTGACAGTTTGAGGAAGGCTGAAGCAAAGAAAAAAAATGGAATTCCTAGATTTTTTAATAGGATTAACGTTAATCAAATTCTATCTTTATATTAAAATGATAGTCCAGTATTGCTTCGTAAGTCACTCATAAATAGTTTTAACTTGTTATGATGTAAATATTCAAAAGCTCCTGAAACGCACTGATTAAGTATTTCAAAGGCTGTTTTTAATTTGATCAACTGAATGTATGAACAGCAGGCATTTGATAGAATCAGCTGAAAAGGATTACATGAGCCAATGTGTCTATCGGGTGAAAAAATTATGCAGCACATAAATGCAGCTTGATTACTATATTCATCAAATTAGACCTAGAAAGCAATCTTCAACAAGCTAGGGCTTGAGCAGAACTGCGGTGAGTGGTAGCTTTTAGAACATTTGCAGTTAATTAAAATTTCATCATTCTGCATCCTAGGTCAAACATTTACCACTTATGGCAGTTTGATCAGTCACTCTTAAAAGCCTCCCCTGCAAGCCATTATAACAAAGGAAAACTTCCAACCGGTTGAGATCTACTTACACATTTTCAAAGCAAATAAGTGCTAGCATAATACATTGTTGGAATTTATCTTCTTTTACAGGAAAAAAAAAATGACAATCCTGGTTGACTCTCCTTGTCTTAAAAAATGGCCAGCATTTCAGAAGGGAGAAGAAACTTCAACAATGGCTGGCTAACAATAAGCTAAAAGATATGAAGAACAATGGTGGGATTTGGGTATGGCTAGTCTAATGAAGAGAAGGACGAGGGGGGAGATCATAGCAGTGTTCCAATATCTCAGGGGCTGCCACAAAGAAGAGGCAGTCAAGCTATTCTCCAAAGCACCTGAAGGCAGGACAAAAAGCAATGGATGGAAACTAATCAAGGAGAGAACCAACCTAGAACTAAGGAGAAATTTCCCGACAGTGAGAACAATGAATCAGTGGAACAGTTGCCTCCAGAAGTTGTGAGTGCTCCATCACTGGAAATTTTTAAGGAGAGACATTGTCTAAAATGGTATAGTATCTCCTGCTTGAGCAAGGGGTAGACTAAAAGACTCCAAGATCCCTTCCTTATTCTGTTCTGCTCAATTAAAAACAACAACAAAATTAAGAAACCACAAACAGGAAAGGAAATGGCAGTCCAGGATTATTCTCTTCTGCACAAGATGCTGTCTTTAGTCTTCTAAAACGTCTTTGCAAATTCAAAGTGGGATTTCAAGTTAATGAGATGGGGAATGGTATGATCCTGGCCTGGATTGCCTTCAATAGAGCAAAGATGAAAAAAAAAACTATCTGCTTCAGCCCTGTCCTATATGACCAAAGTGGTAATAAAAACTATCATCTAAGGAGAACCAGCAGGGATTCCTCCACCCACCATCTTTTACAAATGCTTTAATGCTAGAAATAAACTTGGCTGTGATGAGAACTGCAGGGAAGTCCATTTGATTCCCTCTTACAAAAGCAGCTTGCACCCATTTTCTAAAGGCACTTCTATCCCAATTATGCCTCTTGGAATTAACGGAGGGGGAAACCATTTTGTCTCAGAAGGGATCACATTCAGAATGGTAGCATGCCTCTGTTCTTCTCCATCCGTTGAGGAAACTTTCTCTCCCATGAAGTTGGATTCAACCACTAACTCCTCCAAAGGCACGGATAATGTGGTCAATAAAGTTTTGACATGTGTACCAGTCCATCCCAGTCGTTCTTTCTTCCTGATAACAAAACTGTGTTAATTACACTTCATATTCATAGATTGGAAAAATGAATACAAGGGAACAATGATTACATCAGGACAGCTACTATGTTTTGGCTAAGATGTTTCTTCTTATACTCCTCTAACCTCTGGTCCGTGGACCAGTACCAGGCCATGGCATGCCAGCAACCGGTCTGCACAAACAAGCAAAGCCCCATCCGTGGGATGCAGGTAGCACATAAAACCCTCCAGTCCATGGAAAAAACTCTTTCCATGGAACCGGTCCCTGGTGCCCAAAAGGCTGGTGACCTCAGCTCTAGCACTTCTCCCAACACAGGGACCATCAAATCATTATGGAGATGTTGAGCTGCCTGTGTTGTTGTTGTTAGTTGCAAAGTCGTGTCCAACCAATCGCGACCCTTCCTGTCCTCTACCATCTTCTGGAGTCCATTTAAGCTCACGCCTCCTGCTTCAGTGACTCCATCCAGCCACCTCATTCTCTGTCGTCCCCTTCTTCTCTTGCTCTCACTCTTTCCCAGCATTCAGTTCTTCTCCAGTAAGTCCTTCCTTCTCATTAGGTGGCCAAAGTATTTGAGTTTCAACTTCAGGATCTGGCCTTCTAAAGAGCAGTCAGAGTTGATCTCCTCTAGGACTGACCAGTTTGATCGCCTTGCAGTCCATATACATGAGCTGCATGTATATAAGGCTAACAAATGCCCATCTATCCCCTGTTGTAAATCATTGCATTCATGGCACCTGGCTAAGATCTGTGATGCAGAATGGCGGTTGTGAAAATCTGCAGACAGCTTAAAAGCATGTTTGACTGAGTGCCCTTTCTGACTTATCTATAGAATAGCTCAGCTAGAGCTCTAACACATTCTTTTAATGTGCTTTTAATCTCCTTTCAGATTTTCATGGCAAACATATGAAGGTCTTTCCAAGTGGCTGTTTATGTAGGATGAAGGAAATGGAGGTGAAGACATAGCTCTGCCTTGAAATTTCTTAAGACGGTGAACTTCGGTGAACATTCTACTCTACATATGATACCGTTTTGACCCAAGAAAGAAAAGCACCGCTAAGTTAAGTTAACTGTCTTGGAGCATCATTCAGCTCTCGCTAGTTGTCATGGTTGCTGTCTACAACTTTAATCTTTTAAAGTATTTCGGGGCGGGGGAAGTGTTCTGAATTGTCCTGGGCATGCAGCCAACTGGAAAGATATTATGATTATTGATCAACTTGCTCAGCAGGGGTTTCCTACTCCACCTATCCAACTGGCAAACTGCCCTGCAAAATAAACCTCGTTTCCCCAGAAGAGCAAAAGAGGGATATAATCGCAGCCCCGAGATGGAGCTCCTGTACGGAAAAAAAAAATCAACAAATACATCCTTCATGACTCAAGCATTTATTCCTGGATACATTTGGGGCATTTCTGTTTTGGGGAACAGGTTGAGCAGGAGAAAGTAATGTCGTGTTGAAATGGTTGACAATACAGTGATTCTGCAGTCAGAACTACAAGAAAATTCAACTGGCTGAAATCTGTATCTTACCATCGACAGCTGATGTTCTTACCAGAGAGTTATGGCTGCTATCCCATCATATTGAATTTGTGAAGTTGTTCACCAGTTAGAGAAGTCCCATATTTTAACATCAGCTCTCCTGATGAATCAAGAGGGACGTCCATAGAGATTCTCATTCATCCAGGTCATAGTTATCCCAAATGTGCTTTTTCACGAGGCAACTGGACTTTCTTGCTTTTCCTCTAAAGATGTTTTGCTTCTCATCCAGGAAGCCTCTTCAGCTCATCCAAGAAGAAGCTGAAGAAGCTTCATGGATGAGTAAAAGATCTTTTGTCCTGATGGACAATCACTTAAATATGTACTGCAGCTGCCAAAAAAAGCCAACACAGTGTTGGGCTGCATTAACAGAGGGATATAATCAAGATCACGTGAAGTGTTGATACCACTTTACAATGCCTTGGTAAGGCCACACTTGGAATACTGCATCCAGTTTTGGTCACCACGATGTAAAAAAGATGCTGAGACTCTAGAAAGAGTACAGAGAAGAGCAACAAAGATGATCAGGGGACTGGAGGCTAAAACATATAAGGAACAGTTGCTGGAATTGGGTATGTCTAGTTTAACGAAGAGAAGGACGAAGGAGGACATGATAGCAGTGCTCCAGTATCTCAGGGGCTGCCACAAACAAGAGGAAGTCAAGCTATTCTCCAAAGCGCCTGAAGGCAGGACAAGAAGCAACAGATGGAAACTAATCAAGGAGAGAAACAACCTAGAACTAAGGAGAAACTTCCTGACAGTTAGAACAATTAACCAGTGGAACAACCTGCCTCCAGAAGTGTTGAATGCTCCAACACTGGAAATTTTTAAGAAGAGACTGGACAGCCATTTGTCTGAAATGGTATAGGGTTTCCTACCTTAGCAGGGGGTTGGAATAGACGACTTCCAAGGTCCCTTCCAACTTTATTATTATTATTATTATTATTATTATTATTATTATTATTATTATTATTATTATTATTATTATTATTATTATTATTATTATTATTATTATTATTATTATTATTATTAGTATCTGCACATCACATGATGGGGTGAACTCCCATTGTTGCCCCCAGCTCCTGCTCAACTAGCAGTTTGAGATAAATATACTTCTCTGTGTATTAATGATTCACCTGTGGAGATGGTTACCAGCATCAAATTCCTGGGTGTGCAGCTAATGAGTAGGCTGACTTGGTCGCTCAACAGTGAGAAACTGGTGAAGTGGGCACAGCGGCGCCTGCATTTTCTGCATCGCATGAGAAAAGCACATCTTACTTCCCCTGTCCTGACCACTTTCTACAGGGGGACAATTGAGAGCATCCTGTCATACAGCATCACAGTCTGGTTTGGAGGCATCACTCCTTCGGACAGGAAGGTGGTGCAGAGAGTGGTGAGGCTGGCCGAAAAGATCATTGACAGTTCTCTCCCTCCCATCCAGGACATAGCACAGAAGCGCTGCTTGAGCAGGGTCCATAAGGTCATCTGGGACACTACACATCCTCTTCACGACCTGTTTTCCTTGCTACCTTCTGGGAGGAGGGGGCTTCATGGTATCTGCAGCAGAACATCCAGATTCAGCCATAGTTTCATTCCATACAGCATTAACCTTGTGAACTCTCAAGCTTCCTCCTTACCTTTCATATTCAAGATGGACAGTATTTAATATTTATTTGCTACGTATATGTAGGGGTGTGGGTCTATACCTATGTTGTTCATAGTATGTTTAGGTGGGTGTCATGTACGTGTTTCACTTTGAGAGCATCCTGTCATACAGTATCACAGTCTGGTTTGGAGGCATCACTGCTTCAGACAGGAAGGCAAAAATTTCATTTTTGATGTGTGCCATGGTGCCCACAGTAAAAAAAATGACAATAAAGGTTACCTTATCTTATCTTATGTACCACTTGGTGGGATGGTAACAACATTCCATGAGCCTCAGCATATAGGCACGCTGGCCACATGACCACAGAAAGAGTCATTGGAAAATGCTGGTTACCTCAGCTAAGCAAACAGAGATGAACTCCACCCTCTAGAATTGGACACAATTGAATAGGGGAAGTCTTTACCTTTTCCTTTATATGTAGAATGTTAATTGAGAAGGAAGTCCACTCCCGACTAGCACTCATGATGTTACTTAGTTTGATAATATCTGCAAGAAAACAACTAAGCTCAGAGCATGAAGGATTCCCTCTTAGTGTTTTGAGAGAATGAAAAAGAGACCCTGATTTGCTACTTCTGAAACCATGGATACCACGTCCAGTCAATTTGGAGGGACCTCCCCAACTCTTACATTTTACTCTATCAACTTGGTTTAAATTCAGAAAACAGTAGCCAAGTAATTACCCTGAAATATTTTGGTCAAACGCTTTGTTTTGGGAGAGAAAAAAAATCGGCAATAATAATAGTTAATCTTTCACCTCATTTATTAATCAGATGGATTGATGTCAAAAATTCATTTTGGTAAAAATTAAGCTTCTTAATATGATCAGCCTGGGAACTCTACGTCTTCCTTTGAATAGTTCTGCATCAATTATAGACACATTAACTTAAGAGGGCACTAATTAAGGTTGTGCAACTTTCAATCATCCATTGTGTTTTGATGCAGTCTCTTTGCCTGCCAGTCTTGAAGTTCTGTAGAGCTTAAATTTGATTCCCAAAGTTACTTTCTGCCTCATGAATCCCAGCAACCAATTAGGGCACATAGGGTTGGCCTCCTACGGGTCCCGTCTGTTAGACAGTGTTATCTGGCGGGGCCTAGGGCAAGGGCCTTCTCCGTTGCTGCCCCAGCCCTCTGGAACCAGCTTCCCTCAGAGGTTCGTACTGCTCCCTCCCTCCTAGCTTTCCGGAAACTGCTGAAGACGCATCTATGCCGACAGGCTTGGGGTGTATGAGCTGTGCTCTGCCCCTGGGCCCTAGGAGTGTCCCTCCATCAGCGACTATCAGCTGATTGTGTTTGTATGTGGTGTGAATGCAATTAATTTTTAAATTTTAATTTTTTTGTTGTATTGTTGTTGTGAGCCACCCTGGGTCTTAGGAGAAGGGCGGCATATAAATCTGATTAAACTTAAACTTATTTCAGAGCTTATTAGAACATGGATGTAGCCTGCAACTGCTTATTAAAGCAGCTGCAGCTTTCTCCAGTATTTATTTACTAGATTTCTCTCCCCTCTTTACTTATACTGTATGCTCCACTCCCTATTTTCCTCGCAACAAGGGATGTGGCAAAGTTAGATGCAAAGAGTCACCTAACTACTTTGATACCTAATGGAGGACTAGAACTCATGGTCCTCTAGCACATTAATTACTTCATCAGAATATTTGTTTGTATGTAATCTACAAAATCAGTTGTAACAATTGCAACCATTTCTATGTGGGGCAAACATCACAACAATTTTAAAACCAGGATCCATGAACACCGGCTAGCTGTCAAATGCCAGGATCCCAAATCCTCAATCACTACCCACACCGACACCAAACAACACCAGCTCAAATTGGAGCAACACTAAAAACATCACCTATACTACCACCTACCACACTCATGAGTTCATCAAAACCTGACACTCCACAAGCAATTTCATCCACAGACACATTGACCTACCACCAGCCCATGAACCCCTCAGAATCCAAATCAGCCACACAGCCAACCAGAGACAGCAACCCATGCAAGACCCCCCTCCCCCTCCCACCAGCAGTTCACCTCCCAAGGATCCCAACCTGATGTAACCTCCCCATCACAAGACACATCACCAGCCTCTCTCTGATGACTCACACCTGACCCATCACAAGACCCTCACTTGACACAGGAAGAGGAAGAGCAAGAGAAGCTGTGAGGTCCTTGGTGCTCTCTGAGATTGGTTGTTTTCTTGCAGATGTTTCAATACCCAACTAGGGAACATCATTAGTGCTAGAAGGGAGAGGTTTATTGGGAGGAGGAGGAGGAGGAGGAGGAGGAGGAGGAGGAGGAGGAGGAGGAGGAGGAGGAGGAGGAGGAGGAGGAAACAACATCCTGCTGGTATCTGTGCAATCACAGAACAGAAGGAGTGAGTCTTTCTCTGCAAGTTTGGGCTTCCTTAATTTCCAGTTGCCCCATCCTTTAATTCCTTCAGAAGTGAGATGGTCTTGTTTCCCAACAAGCCAGCCTCACAGTATTTAGATCAATATTCGTCAATTGACCCTCTCCTCCACAAATACAATACTTTCTTGATCCTTCAGAATCACAACAGGATGAAGCCAGAATTGTCCAGGTTCTTCACAGTATAGCAATATGGTTTTTTGGGTTTCAAAAGAAGATGTATGCTCTTTGGATAGAAAATTATATTATAATCTAGCACCAGTACAGAATGTGAAATTAATATCAGAATTATGGCCACTGCTTATTTAGTAATGTATCACGTGATTCTTGATATTACTCTGGGCACCAGCAGATAATTTTTGAATTACAGTATCCAAATAACCCAACTGCCCACCTTTTTAGCCATACCAACAAAGTTTATCCTAAATGTTTTCACACTATCAGCTAATAATATATCTTTATAGTGACAAAGTATCTCCACTCATGCTTGTTATATCAATAAGCAATTGCTTCCAGTAATGTTCTAAAATGATGCACCCACACCACATATTTAGTTGTTGTCAAAGAAGGTTTGAAGGATTAACTTTATAAGCTTTATTGGAACAATAAGTCAGAGACTTCTTCAGTTGTAGAAAAATGTGAAGCTTCAGCTAGGATAAAGGATGATCTGATTCTGAGGGCCTCTAGCAACATCTAAGAACAATTACTGATGGCTGAAACGTAAAAGCATTTTCAGAAAATAATCATTCTGCTAATTGCTGTAGGTATGACATTCAGAATGGAACACGGGTTGATATGATTCATGAATGCACCCTATTCCCTTGGGATAGAAGGGAATTATTGTTATCTTCTCATAACAGCTGGAATAATTATTCCAGCAGCAGCAGCAGCAGCAGCAGCAGGAGGAGGAGGAGGAGGAGGAGGAGAACAAGGAGGAGAACGAGGAGGAGCTGTGAGGTCCTTGGTGCTCTCTGAGCTTGGTCATTTTCTTGCAGATGTTTCAATACAAATGTTTGGGACTTTCTTTCTGATATCTGAGTTCCTACACTCATTTTTGGTCACCACGATGTAAAAAAAGATGTTGACACTCTAGAAAGAGTACAGAGAAGAGCAACAAAGATGATTAGGGGACTGGAGGCTAAAATATACAAAGAACAGTTGCTGGAATTGGGTATGTCTAGTCTAATGAAGAGAAGTACGAGGGGGGACATGATAGCAGTGTTCCAATATCTCAGGGGCTGCCACAAAGAAGAGGGAGTCAAGCTGTTCTCCAAAACGCCTGAGGGCAGGACAAGAAGCAAAGGATGGAAACTAATCAAGAAGAGAAGCAACCTAGAACTAAGGAGAAACTTCCTGACAGTTAGAACAATTAACCAGTGGAACAACCTGCCTCCAGAAGCGGCGAATGCTCCAACACTGGAAGTTTTTAAGAAGAGACTGAACAGCCATTTGTCCAAAATGGTGTAGGGTT
Source organism: Bothrops alternatus (assembly GCA_034064705.1). NCBI lineage: Eukaryota > Metazoa > Chordata > Lepidosauria > Squamata > Viperidae > Bothrops > Bothrops alternatus. The sequence goes on from JARGCV010001091.1 coordinate 437,900, forward strand.
ACCTGCCTGAGCAGGGGTTTGGACTCGATGACTTCCAAGGTCCCTTCCAACTATTATTATTATTATTATTATTATTATTATTATTATTATTATTATTATTATTATTATTATTATTATTATTATTATTATTATTATTATTATAATCTAGACTGTTGAGATGATCATGGGGGAGTTATTTGCATAATTCTCAAACCAATAAGATGGTTCTGATGTCTCTGCTGTCAAACATAGATAGAAGTTGGGTAAGATCTCTCAATGTCTATGGAGATTCTCAGTCATCCAGGTCATGATTGTCCCAAAGACGCTTTTTTCAAAAGGCAACTGGACTTTGCTTTTATTTAAAGATGTTTCGCTTCTCATCAGAACTGAAGAAGCTTCTTGGATGAGAAGCAAAATGCCTTCAGGGAAAGTCTAAGTCCAGTTGCCTTTTGAAAAAGCCCTTTTGGATGGAGATCTCTCAATGTGTAGGAACTGCAAAATGGCTTCTGCATCACTCAAGTGTGAAGTCCAAATCGGCAAAAGTGTGAGCTGCAGAACAGAGATAATTTCACCTGTGGGGGACAACCTCTATTTACTATCTCACAAATCATGCTGTCCATATGTCCCATTGACGGTCTCCATATACCAAGGATGAAAATCTTGCGGCACCACTATCCAAGATCCTTTTTATGGACCCCAAGGTTGATGAAGGCCCCAAAGGGATTTCTTTCTTCAGTTTTCCAACACATCTTTAAATCTGAGCAGTTTAAAGGTGCCAACTTGATTAATTTCCAATTTCCTGTAGTTTCCAAAATGTATGTCCACCATAGACACATAAGCACCTAGTACAGGGGTGTCATGTGTAGGCCATGCCGAATCTGGCTCCACAAAGGCAAAAAAAGTCATGATACATCACAATACGTCACGTGACGGGATCGAGTTTGACACCCGTGACCTACCACATAGTGTGATGATGGAAAACGAAAATAACAAAGCATGCTTTATGATGTCACCGTATAAATTGGTGTTACACAAGTCATAAGGTCTGAACTGCAATGTCATGGTGTATGTTTGCATCTTATCTATGAATAGGTGGGAACTATTTAACCAACATTTCAAAATAAAATTAAGTAGCTATGACTGGTTGTTGTTGTTTATGGGAAATTACTAGGACTACGTTTTATAATTTTTTAATTTGTTAAAAGTTTTACAAAGAAAGATTAACATTAACCCAAACTAATATAGAATAAAGTTAAGACAGACAGAGAGAGGAACAAAAGATAAAGGCAAAGGTGCAGAAAAAAGAAAATATAAATATAAAGAAGTAGTAGAGATAGAGAAATAGATAGATGGAGAGATGATAATGATAGATAGATAGATAGATAGATAGATAGAGAGAGAGAGAGAGAGAGAGAGAGAGAGAGAGAGAGAGAGAGAGAGAGAGAAGATAGAGAGAAGATAGAGAGAGAGGAGAGAGAGAGAAGATAGGTAGGTAGGTAGGTAGGTAGATAGATAGATAGATAGATAGATAGATAGATAGATAGATAGATAGATAGATAGATAGATAGATAGATAGATAGATAGATAGATAGATAGATAGATGTAGGTAGGTGGGGAGAGAGAAAGAGACAGAAAGAGAGAGAGAGAGAGAGAGAGAGAGAGAGAGAGAGAGAGAGAGAGAGAGAGAGAGAGAGAGAGAGGGAGGGAGGGAGGGAGAGAGATCCATAAACAATCAAATTTCAAGTGATAGAAATTAAAAAGCTTCAAATCCTATATATACTTTCTTGTGAATAAAACCTAATGAATTCCATGGCATTTACTTTCCAGTTAAATTATTGTTCTTGTCCTATTTTAAGAGAGACAGTTGGAAATAGTCACAAAATTCTACTTTACTGTCGAGAACTCAGATGCTCATCTCCATTAACTGTGAACTTAAGTGAAATGTCACTGATAATTCTGTTATTCAAGTTGCACTGATTTGTAATTATGATGACTTTGATACCAATTTATTGAGTTAGCGTAACATTGTAGAATATTCATAAACACTCCAACTGGAATGTGAGTCAGTTTTTGTGAGAGAAAGAAACTTGTCAATCTTCTGGGAGGAAATCTTTGTCTGCTCCTAGAAGAAGCCTGTTTGATGGGGCAGCTGAAAGTTGGAAAGAAATTTTAGATTATTTGATCTATCAATCATACATAGGAAGAAAACATGTTGTGCAGTTGTTGAGGAAGCCATCAGGGAGGTTTCTACAATGAACATCTAGCGCCATGGTGGTGAACCTATGGCACGGGTGCCACAGGTGGTACGCAGAGGGCATGTGTGCCATCGCCCCAGTCCTAGATCTTTAGCTAGGTTTTAAAAAAAAAAATTTCACTTTAGGCCTCCGCCACCATGCACAAAACAAGAAGGTTCAATCAATCAATCAATTTCAACTTCTCGCGGGGAAAAAAAGATCTTGCAAAGGTGGAATTGATTGATTGAACTTTTTGGTCCCACCCAGTCTGCTGTTACCACCACAGCCACGCTCACCCAATGGCCCATGCCCACTCAATGGGCCACGCCCACCCATCACCCGACATAAAGTGGATTTTGGGTTGCAGTTTGGGCACTCGGTCTCTAAAAGGTTCGCCATCTAGCGCTGTACACTAGTGATGGCGAAAGTTTTTGAATTTCAAATTCCGAACATTTGAAAGGTGATCTTTGTAGAGTCATCAAAAAGTCTGCGTCTGTGATGGCATTAAGAAACAGAATGTGTGTGGGGGAGGTTGGTCTCCAAAAAGAACTTTCGTTTATTTCCCCCCCTCTCATTTTCCTGATATCCCTTTATATAGCTTTATAATAAATAATTAAACTGGGTTAATCAATCAATATCTATAATGCATATATTCCCCCCTCGAGAGAGAGAGAGAGAGAGAGAGAGAGAGAGAGAGAGAGAGAGAGAGAGAGAGAGAGAGAGAGAGAGAGAGAGAGAGAGAGAGACAGAGACAGAGACAGAGACAGAGACAGAGAGACAGAGAGACAGAGAGACAGAGAGAGAGAGAACCGTTCCATCATATTCCTGGAGCTACTCTATCTTCTGTTGCTCTGTCACTGATATCTAGTATCAGAAAAATCCAAAATTAAGTCTGAATATCAGAAGTAACCTTTTTTTTTAACCATCTATAGAGGGCAAAAAACATGCATTTCGTTGCTAGACTTTCTAATAACCTGTGATTTTATTTCTATCATTTTCTATTGAGTGCATCATTTTAAAAAGCTTCCTACCACAATGCCCACAAGCTTTGTTATATTATAATCATCTTTATGCAGAAATTTTTTTTCCTTCTAGCCACCTGTCAGTTATCTTGCAAGCAAAACAAAGTTTGGCTGAATTTGGTGGTGTCTCTGATCAGTATTCAGTATCCTCTCTTGGGCACACAAGGCACTGAATGAAATATTGTACTTATGGGATATGCAGCTGTCCCATTTATTTTTTTTTTAAGAGGAGAGGTGGTGATTTATAGCATTAGATATAACAAGTTTGGAAGTAGGCTCACTTTTCCTTGGATGAAAAGAGATACGATGGGGAAAAGGGAACATGAATATTAGCCCGTCAAATCCTTTGTTTGTGTCAAAGAATATACAAAGTATGTGAACAATTCAGGCGGAATCAGAACCCTCCCAGCATTTATTACAAGATCCTTGCACAACGCACAGGGGAGAGAAAGGAAGAAATAAGATATAGGACCAACTATATGGCACACCCTGCCATACATCAAAAATATTTTGGAAGCTGTAGAATGCAGCTTCCAAAATCTGCAAGTAGGACCAAGATGAGGATAAATTATGCACTGTAAAGATTGCTTGGAGGTGGGAGATACTTCCAACGTAATCTACTGGATCCCCTGCATGGATTGCCCTGGTGACTATGTAGGAAAAACGGGGAGGAAGGTAACCACCAGATTGCAAGAACACAAGCGAGCGGTCAGGTAAGGAGAACTCACTGGTAGCCACACACTGCAATGGACAAGGACATACATTCAATTTCACAGCTACTAAGATTTTTGGCCGAGCAGGTACAAAAATAGCCAGGGAAATCATTTGAAGCCTACTTGCATACTGGAAAGAACCACAGAACTGTTTGAAGCAGTTAGAATGCTAACAGATCTATGTCGACAAATGGGATACAACACTGTGTGGATTAGAGATTGAAACTATCAATTTGCAAATTTCTACCAAAAACAGGAAATGCAAGAACATACGTACATCACCAAACCATTTCACCAACTGCCACATCAATAAAGTTTGGGTTAAGTTCTTTCAAAGACGAATCAAGAACGGGAAGGCATCTGTCCAATGGAACAGGACGACTTGAGGTCAGATTACTCAAAGTATGTAGTTAATGGAAAAAGCACAACCATTTAGGAAGGGATTGCTTTTTGCTGAACCGCAGCAATGGTTTAGATTATGGAGCCTACTCCACAAGATGGTAGGAGGAAACTGACTGAGGAAATTTTATAATGATAGAGAAGCTCGTGTAAGTTTTGTCTTTGACAGAAGAGAATGAGGTGAGGTAGCATATTGTGCTGCATAACTTGGTCAGTAATTATATTGTAAGAATGGTAAGACTCAGGAAAAAAAAGGCAGCTGAAAATTGGAGGCCAAAGCACAGACAATTTGCAATAGGCAGATCACACCTCTTGGTTAGAAAAAAAAAAGTAAGAAAGGCTCATTAAACAAGGTGAAAAACCTGAGTTAACATTAAATATTAAAGAAAGCAAAAATCAATGTCAACCAGCATGGTTAGTGAATGCATCGTTCATGGCTAAGAGGTAAAGATGGCAGACAAGATTTGTTTTCTTGGGCTTAGTAATATACAGAGATGGACAGAGGGAGAGAATTGTGCAGAGTTGGTTCATCTTGGTGAGTTAGGCAGTCCACAGACAATTATAGAACATAAACAATAAAGCTGGAAGGAACCTTGGAGGTCTTCTAGTCCAGCTCCCTGCTCAAACAGGAGACCCTATACTATCTGAGATAAATGATTGTCTAGTCCAGTGATGGCGAACCTTTTAGAGACCGAGTGCCCAAACTGCAACCAAAAACCCACTTATGTTGGGTGATGGGTGGGTGTGGCCATTGAGTGGGCGTGGCCCATTGGGTAGGTGTGGCCATTGGGTAGGTGTGGCCCATTGGGTGGGCATGGCTGCGGTGGTAACAGCAGACTGGGTGGGACTAAAAAGTTCAATCAATCAATTCCCGCAAGAAGTTGAAATTGACCGATTGATTGAACCTTTTTTTTTTGTACACAGCAGTGGAGGCCTAAAGCAAAAAGGTTTTATAAAACCCAGCTGAATGCCTAGGACTGGGGCAATGGCACGCATGCCCACAGAGAGGGTTCTGAGTACCACCTCTGGCACCCGTGCCATAGGTTCGCCACCACTGGTCTAGTCTCTTTTTGAAAATCTCCAGTGATGGAGCACCCACAATGTCTGAAGGCAAGAGCTGTTCCTTTGGTTGAAATTTCTGCATAGTTAGGAAATTTCTCCTCAGTTCTAGGTTGCTTCTCTCCTTGGTTAGTTTCCATCCATTGCTTCTTATCCTGCCTTCTTGTGCTTTGGAGAATAGTTTGAAAACCCTCGTCTTTGTAGGTGCCCCTCTGTTGTATCTGGCCCTTCTCAGTTTAGTAAAATCCACATAAATATTTCTTTAAGAGTTTTATTTAACACATTTCAAAAGATTCACTTCAAAGCAAGCTGCTGGCAGTTTGTTGGCCAGAACGGCCCAGTCTGATTTATGTACATTTAGTTTAAACATTCTCCCACCTTTCAATTAACTCACTCTTTATCTCACATTGTCCAAGACTTCATTAATCTTCCGTAGATTTCAAGAACACCAGAAAACTGAGTTTAAACGAACTCGGTGATGCATCAGACTGCCTCTTGATATTAACGTTGCTCGTGACAAAGAATTAGTCTCTTCTTCCTCTTCTAATATAGTTTTCAATACGTCACTTCCTTTTTCCACTTAACTGACACCTCCGCCTATCAAACCTTCGGAATCTCGGATCAAGCCACCTATCTTCCTGTTCCAAATCTGACTCATCACTTTGAGAGTCTGAATCAGATTGCATACAAATCTCCTCATTGTCTAGCTCGGCTGCTGGGAGGGGAAAATACCCAGAGGGGCCTGGTTGTGCTTCGTCATCCTCTGATATGTCTCCAGCCGGTCTAGAGACACTCACAACACCCTCAAATATTGGAACACTGCTATTATGTCTCCCCTAGTGCTTCTTCTCATTTAGACTAAATATACCCAATTCCTGGAACTGTTCTTAGTATGTTTTAGCCTCCAGCCCCCTAATCATTCTTCTTGTTCTTCTCTGGATTCTTTCCAGAGTCTCAACATCTTTTTTGTATTGTGGTGACCGATGCAGTATTCCAAGTGTGGTCTTACTAAGGCTTTGTAAAGATGTACTTCTTCATCCTTTTCACATGGACAATAGACTGCAAATTCATTTTCACATCCAAGAGGGTTTGAAGTGTGTAACATTGGCATCTTCAACATTGATGTGAGTGTTTGGCCCTGGAGATTTATTCTCCAACTGACTCTCTGTTCAACAGAGCTATTTTAGAGTCCAAGGCTACCATCATTTTGGATTCCACTCAGTTGCTCATCTTTCAACACTTTTATGTGGCCAAATGTAACCTCAACTTTATTCCCTGTTGTGTTAATGGAACAATGTGTTTGTTGGTTGGTCTAGCCAACTCCACTGGGAACTTTGCTTAGTTTCAACATTCTGGACATGGATCAAGGCTTAAGAGCCCAGTGGGTCAAAATTTACTTTGAAATTTTGCATGATTGTCACAGATTTAAGCCATTGGCAAGGAATGAATCAGGCTAACATGTATGGACCTAAATGTTTATTATAAGGAATATATAGCCACAACTGTGGGGTTTTTTTTTCCAGTTCCAGATTCTTCCTCTGCGCATTGCCTATCTCTGTAGTGTTGCATTCCCCAGTTTCTGTCTCCATTCATTAAGTAACATTCAGGATTGTCCAGCAAGGCTCAATTCAAGTGGGTCCTGCCATAACTCATAAACCAAGCTTGCCGAACAATATGCCAAACCCTCTGGTCTAC
>JARGCV010001091.1:450000-500000 GCA_034064705.1 Bothrops alternatus
CCAGTTTGAAATAGTGGTTTTTTTTGCAAATGTAGAAATTTGAGCTCTTTATCACCCTTGCTAACTGAATTTAATCGAAATTAAATTTCTACCAAATTTTATTGCTAGACAATGGCAGAGAGACTTCAGTTGCTTAAGGAGGTTCGTATTCGGATATGGCAGGGGTAGGCCACCTTGGCTCTTTTATGACTTGTGGACTCCAACTCCCAGAATTCCTGAGCCAGCATGGCTCAGTGTGGAAACCTCTCCCTTTCCCCTCAGCATGGCTGGCTCAGGAATTCTGGGAGTTGAAGTCCACGAGTCATAAAAGAGCCAAGGTTCCCCACCCCTGGTCTAGGGCAGGGGTAGGCCACCTTGGCTCTTTTATGACTCGTGGACTCCAACTCCCAGAATTCCTGAGCCAGCATGGCTCAGCTTGGAAACCTCTTCCTTTCCCCTCAGCATGGCTGGCTCAGGAATTCTGGAAGTCCACGAGTCATAAAAGAGCCAAGGTTCCCCACCCCTGGTCTAGGGCAGGGGTAGGCCACCTTGGCTCTTTTATGACTCGTGGACTTCAACTCCCAGAATTCCTGAGCCAGCACGGCTCAGCTTGGAAACCTCTCCCTTTCCCCTCAGCATGGCTGGCTCAGGAATTCTGGGAGTTGAAGTCCACCAGTCATAAAAGAGCCAAGGTTCCCCACCCTTGAGATATGGGAATGAGCCAGAAACAATACATGTAATCCTCAACTTTCAACCACAACTCAGCCCCAAATTTCTGTTGAGCTAAGACAGTTGTTAAGTACTGTAAATTTTGCCCCATTTTACGGCCTTTCCTGTCACAGTTGTTAAGTGAATCACTGCAGCTGTTTAGTTAGCAATATGGTTGCTAAGTGGATATGGCTTCCCCATTGACTTTGCTTATCAGAAGGTTGCAGAAGGGGATCCCATGATCCCAGGACACTGCAACCAGTGGTGGGATTCAGCTACTTCGCATTGGTTTGGCAGAACCAGTAGCTAAATTTTGCTGAGTTTGGAGAGCTGATTAAATGCACACTACTTCCGGAAGACCAGTCTAAGCCACTGAGGCCTGGAGGAGGCTTCCCAGGCCTAGAATTACCACCGGAAGTGTGTAGATGCCACTTCCAGAAGTCCGTTCTAGGCCTCAGAGATCTGGAGAAGGCCTCCTAGGCCTAGAATGGCCCATTAAAAAGGTATGGATGCCACTTCCAGAAGTCCATTCTAGGCCTCAGAGACATGGAGGAGGCTTCCCAGGTCTAGAATGGCCTGCCAGAAGTGCGTGGAAGTCCATTCTAGGCCTTGGAGGTGCAGGACTGCATCCAATAAGAGAACCGGTTGTTCAGGTATTTGAATCCCACCACTGACTGCAATTGTCATAAATATGAACCAGTTGTCAAGCATCTAAATGTTGATTATGTGACCACAGGAATGCTGCAATGATCATATGTGTGAAAAATGCTCATATGTCACTTTTTTTCAGTGCCATTGTGACTCTGAACAAGCTGTTGTAAGTTGAGGATTACCTGCACTGAACTTGCAGTTTGAAAAGTTAATCTGATTGTCAACTTGCCTCACTAAAATGATTCATTCAAGAACAGAGAAGTCCCTTAAATCTTTGATTGGAGTCAACCCCGTGTGAAACTAGATGGTGAAAGTTGGATTCAGTGGAGAATCATAGAATCATAGAATCGTAGAGTTGGAGGGGACCTCCTGGGTCATCGAGTCCAACCCCCTGCTCGAGGCAGGATTCCCTAAACCATCCCAGATAGATGGCCGTCCAGTCTCTGCTTGAAGACCTCCATTGAAGGGGAGCTCACCACCTCCCGTGGCAACCTGTTCCACTGGTTGATCACCCTTACTGTTAGAAATTTTTTTCTAACCTCCAATCTGAATCTTTTCCCCTGCAGTTTCATCCCATTGTTTTTAGTCCTTCCTTGAGCAAGTGAGAACAGGGCTGATCCCTCTGCAGTATGACAGCCCTTCAGGTATTTATAGACAGCTATCATGTCTCCTCTCAGTCTTCTTTTCTGTAGACTAAACATTCCTAATTCCTTTAACCGTTCCTCATAGGACATGGTTTGTAGACCATTCACCATCTTGGTAGCTCTCCTTTGAACCTGCTCCAGTTTGTCAGTGTCTTCCTTGAACTGGGGTGACCAGAACTGGACACAGTACTCAGGTGAGGTCGGACCAAGGTAGAGTAGAGGGGAATAATAACTTCACATGATCTGGACTCTATGCTTCTCTTGATACACCCCAAGATCGTGTTTGCCTTTTTTGCAGCTGCTTCACACTGTTGCCTCATGTTCAATCGATGATCTACTAGGACACCGAGGTCCTTTTCACATGTACTGCTGCTCAGCTGGATTCCTCCCATACTATATGTGCTTTTTTCATTTTTTTTCCAGTTGTAGTACCTTGCATTTCTCCTTGTTAAATACCATTTTATTAGTTGCAGCCCATTGTTCGAGTTTCTCTAAATCTTTTTGAATCATTTCTCTCTCTACTCTGGTGTTTGCAATCCCTCCTAACTTTGTGTCATCTGCAAATTTGATCATTTTCCCTTCAATTCCCTTATCCAAATCATTTATAAAAATATTAAACATAACTGGGCCCAGAACAGAGCCTTGTGGTACTCCGCTTGAGACTTTCTTCCAGTTGGATGTGGAGCCATTTATAGACACTCTTTGAGTACGTTTACTAAGCCAGTTATGAACCCACCTAACAGTCACCCTGTCAATCCCATATTTGATCATTTTTTCAATGAGGATGGTGTGAGATACTTTGTCAAAAGCTTTGCTGAAGTCCAGAAATACTATGTCTACTGTATTTCCCTGATCAACCCATTCCGTGATTTTGTCATAGAATGAAATTAGATTAGTTTGACATGACTTGTTTGTTACAAACCCATGTTGACTGCTGTTAATTATTGAATTCCCATCCAAATGCTGACATATATGTTGCTTAATAATTTGTTCAAGAATCTTTCCTGGTATTGAAGTCAGGCTAACAGGCCTGTAGTTCCCTGGGTCTGCCTTCTTCCCTTTTTTGAAGATAGGGACAACATTTGCCCTTCTCCAATCATCTGGGACTTCTCCTGTTCTCCATGACTTTTCAAAGATTACACCAAGTGGTTCAGCAATTACTTCGGCTAATTCCTTCAGTACCCGAGGATGTAATCCATCTGGACCTGGAGACTTAAACTCATTTAAGTTAGCTAAGTGTTCCTTTACCTTCTCTGTGTCGATTACATGCGTTAATTCTCTTAGTCCTTCACTAGCACAGTGAAGGTCAGTTGCAATTACATTATCTTTCTTAGAAAAAACAGATACAAAATAGGAGTTTAGAATCTCCGCCTTCTCAAGATCACTTTTGACCACTTCCCCATTCTCGTTCTCTAAACTTCCTATAGCCTCTTTAACTTTTCCTTTACTTTTGACATATCCCAAAACCCTTTTTTATTGTTTTTAGTCTCTCTTGCAAGCCTCAATTCATTATTAACCTTAGCCTTTCTGATACTTGCTCTGCAGTTTGTACAGATTACATTATAATCTTCCTTAGATATGTATCCCTCCTTCCAATTCTTAAACATTTCTTTTTTCCTTTTTAGCAAGTTTTTAAGTTCTAGGTTTATCCACCCTGGTCTCTTTAGATGTTTCCCATTCTTCCTTCATGAGGAATTGTTAAAGATTGCGCATCTAGTATTGCATTTCTCAAAGTATCCCATCCTTCTTGGACATTTCTATCCCTTAGTACATTCAGCCATTTGATCCCCCCTACCCTCTTCTTGAGTCCATCAAAATCTGCCCATCTGAAGTCCAACTTTGAAGTCTGAGTCCTCTCAGGCTTTCCTTCCCTTATTTCCCTTCCCCCATTTAACCCAAATGGCCTTCAAATCAACACTACACCTTGAAGTTCTGCACAGTCTATTTTTTTTCTCTGTAGGACTGTAGGGTTAATTAAGCTCAATGTGATCCAAAAGTGAGCCAAGATTAGCAGTAATATTTCCAGACAGTTTTGTTGTTGTTAGTTGTGAAGTCGTGTCCGACCAATCGCGACCCCATGGACAATGTTCCTCCAGGCCTTCCTGTCCTCTACTGCTTCCGTGACTCCATCCAGCCACCTCATTCTCTGTTGTCCCCTTCTTCTATTGCCCTCTATCTTTCCTAGCATTATGCTCTTCTCCAGCGAGTCCTTCCTTCTCATTAGGTGGTCAAAGTATTTGATCCAGACAGTTATGAACAGATATATTCCACAGTTACTATACTGTTGAAAATCCCTCATTGCTACTGAAAAATAAAAAATGTAAACAATCAAGCTTTAAAATCATTGGAAATGTAGTTGTATCAGATGTAAACTGGCAAGGTAGCATCTGGTGAAGAGTTGATATTTGCATTTTCTTTCACACAAAATAAATCTTGCTACATTTCCAGTCGAGAACATTCTCATGGGGGAAGTCCAAAAAGTCAAGATGGTGGCCGGAATGACGTCATCACAATTCTACCACAACTTCCGTATTGATGTTTTGGATCTGCCCAGTGGATGACCCTGTCTCCAGCATTCCATGACTATATTTACTGTAAAGTGGGTTATTTTCCAATGGTACCTCTCAGAAGATATAGATAGATGATTTCAAGTATTTAGCCGCAGGAACTCATGTAGGTCATCAACCAGTTTGATCTAGTGAGTTCAAGTCCTGCCCTAGACACAAAAGCTGGCTGGGTGTCTTTGGGCCAATCACCAGGTGAATATGAGTTCTAGTCTCACCTTAGGCATGAAAACCAGCTGGGTGGCTTTTGGCTAGTCACTCTCTTTTAGCCCAACCCACCTCACAGGGCTGTGGTTGTTGAGGGGGGGTAATAGAAGGAGGATATGTTTGACACCTTGAGTTATTTGTAAAAATAATAATACAAATAAATAGCTAAATAAACAAAGAGAGGTTAATGGACATTTGGCTGCCTGCAAGTCAGCAAAGGACTTGGCAAACGAAGAGTTATAGATACAAAGGGCAATAAAAACCATGGGCTTAGTTCACTTTTGTTAAACCACATCCACTCAGAAGGGAATATCCCTTTTGCCCAATGAATAATCTATAACGTTCGGTCAGGGAACATCCTGAGATCATGTTGATTCATTAATATGCTATGACTCAGCACCCAATGCCATTGAAACCTCCTTCACCAAATCAATAGTGTTCTAATAATGAAAGGATATGTACTTCCCCCTTCAATATTTCATGGTGTCCATTATCTATACATCTATATTTGGTTTGCTATTCATATTTCCAAAGCTTCCTTTTTATTCTTTTCTTTTTCAGTCACTGCATGATGCAGCCTGGTGAGTCCTGGCCTGATTCAACCTGTTTGTTTATACCCCCATTATATGGAATCCCCCCCACTGTAATTTTAGGTGGCTTACAATCTATAAAATGTACACCGTACACTAAACATATGATAGCAAATAATAAGTAAAAATGTATGAAAGATGTTAGAGTGATTACAGCCATCAGAATTTTTTCTCTGTCTTCTAAAAAGGACCAATTTTCCCAAAGGTCACAAGCTTGGGCCAGCGAGATAAGGCTGTTCTTCACAATTGTCATTGTGCTTAGTCTATTCCGGGGAGTCTTCAAACTTGGCCCTTTTATGACTTGTGGACTTCAACTCCCAGAATTCCTCAGCCAGGCATGCTGGCTGAAGAATTCTGGGAGTTGAAGTCCACAAGTCATAAAAGGGCCACGTTTGAAGAGCCCTGCTCTACTCAAAGCTAATTACTCAAACCATTGTCACTGTTAAGTAGTGAACTGGGCAGATTACTGCTGGAGAAAACAGATCAGCCCTGATGAGAACACAAGCTAAATAGGAAATTCCTAGGGAATCATTTCGCTACCTCTTCCGACAAGCAAAATCAAATGCGGCGATTCGCTTAGCGACTCAGATGAGAAAGGTCCTAAAATGGGGCAAGACTCGTTTAATGTCTCGCTTAACAACAGAACTGTTGGGCTCAATTGTCATAAGTTGAGGACTGCCTGTATTTCTAAACTAAAATTCGAGAAGAAAAGAGAACGTAATGTCGGCTGGACAAGCTATTTCCTGGGTTCAACAGCAACTGTCTGGATTTGACCATGAAGAGAAGAATTATAAAGCTGTTCCTATACAATTATTATTATTATTATTATTATTATTATTATTATTATTATTATTATTATTATTATTATTATTATTATTGTTGTTGTTGTTGTTGTTGTTGTTATTATTATTATTATTATTATTATTATTATTATTATTATTATTATTATTATTATTATTATTATTATTACTTGCGGGACCGTCTGCTGCCGCATGAAACCCAGCGACCGGTTAGGGCCCACAGAGTCGGCCTTCTCCAGGTCCCGTTAGCCAGACAATGTCGCCTGGCGGGGCTAGGGGAAGAGCCTTCTCTGTTGCGGCCCCGGCCCTCTGGAATCAACTCCCCCCGGAGATCCGTATCGCCCCCACCCTCTCCGTCTTTCGTAAACTGCTTAAGACACACCTCTGCCAGCAGGCCTGGGGCAGTTGACATCTTGCCCCTAGCCAGTGTATGTTTGTGTGTATGTTTGTTGAATGATTGGTTTTCTTTTAACTTAGGGGTTTTTATATATGTATTTTAACTGGTGATTTCTATTTATGTTGTGAGCCGCCCTGAGTTCTCCAGAATAGGGCGGCATAGAAGTCAAATCAAATAAATAAATAAAATAAATAAATAAATAAACACCTTGAATTTACCCAGTAGCCTACTGGCAATCAATGCATCTTCTACTCAGTTGACTAAAGCTGGTCAACTGCATTCAGTTAGGTGGGGTTTCTGGTCAGTCTTTATTGCCATGAGAAGCAGATATGCCTTTTTTTGTTCCCACTTCAATCAAAAAGGGGGGGGGGGAAAGTGATTCACAGAACAGATGCCGGTGAGTGGTATCATAGCACCAATTTCTTTTGGGAGGTGATGAGGACAGTCACTTTATCTTGAGCTGACATTCTCACAGTGATGATGACTGTGTGTAACCACGTTGCCTGGTCACCTTCTCTAAGTTTTACCATTAAGGACACTGGAAACAGGCTTAGAATTTATTTATTTATTTATTTATTTGTTTGTTTGTTTGTTTGTTTGTTTGTTTATTTATTTATTTATTTATTTATTTATTTATCAAATTTGTATGCCGCCCCTTTCCTAAGACTCGGGGCGGCTCACAATAACAATACAACTATACATAAAAAAATTAATAATAATGATAACTTCCAGTGAAATGATCCATACATACAACATTCAAACACACAATCAAGGATGGAAGTACATTCCTCGGCCCGGGGGTAGAACGCAGTTCATACCCCCCAAGCCTGTCGGCATAAATAGGTCTTCAGAAGCTTCCAGAAAGCTAGGAGGGAGGAGGAAGTACGAACCTCTGAGGGAAGCTGGTTCCAGAGGGCTGGGGCAGCAACGGAGAAGGCCCTTGTCCTAGGACCCATCAGATGGCATTGCCTGATGGACGGGACCCGTAGGAGGCCAGCCCTATGTGCCCTAACCGGTCGCTGGGATGCATGAGGCTGAAGACAGTCCCGCAAGTATCCTGGTCCATTGCCATAAAGGGCTTTATAGGTCATAATTAGTAAGTAAAGAGTCAGTTAGCTGAGGCTGGCTAACAGCCACCACAATCATTGCAAAGATTTGAGGATGGGAAGCATCAGAACTCAAATGTATAAAAATGACCAAGGTTTAGAAAGTCGCCTCCCCAGAACATGGTTTGTATTGGAAAAAAAATCAGAGGATTGGAATTAAGTCAATCCTTGACTTCAGCCATTCATTAGCAACTGTTCAAAGTTATTATGCCACTGGAAAAAAAAATGACTTATGACTGATCCTCATACTTAAAATTGTCATAGCACTCCACCGTATCACATGTTCAAAATTCTGGTGTGTAATTATGGTGGGTGCAGTGTCCTGGGGTCAAGTTACCAATATTTGCAATCTTCCCAGCCAGCTTCCGAGAAAATCAATGGGGAAAGCCAGATTTGCTTAACGGCCACATGGTTCACTTAACATTTTGCAGTGATTTGTTTAACAACCATGGCAAAATCTAAGACTGAGACACGACAATAACAATAACAGTAACAGAGTTGGACCTTGGAGGTCCCTTCTTAAAAACTTAAAAACTTCCAGTATTGGATCATTCACAACTTCTGGAGGCAGGATGTTCCACTGATTAATTGTTCTCAGAGCCAGGAAATTTCTCCTTAGTTCTAGATTGCTTCTCTCCTTGATCAGTTTCCATCCATTGCTTCTTGTCCTTCCTTCAAGTTTCATTGGAGAATAGCTTGACTTCCTCTTCTTTGGAGCAGCCCCTGAGATATTGGAAGACCGCTATCATGTCCCCCCTCGTCCTTCTCTTCATTAAACTAGACAGACCCAATTCCAGCAACCGTTCCTTATATGTTTTACCCTCCAGTCCTTTAATCATCTTTGTTGCTCCTCTCTGTACTCTTTCTAGAGTCTCAACATCTTTTTTACATCGTGGCGACCAAACTGGATGCAGTATTCCAAGTGTGGCCTTACCAAGGTGTTATGAAGTGGTATAAACACTTCACATGATCTTAATTCTATCTCTTAAGAACTGCCTTGCTTAGCAATGGATATTTTGGTCCCAATTATAGTTGCAAGTACCTGTATTCTATTAGGGCATTTTTTGAACGGATAGCAAAATGATATCAGAGGAAACAGCGAACAGCGGAAAATACAACTCGGTCATCTCTCTCCTTGATCTTGTAACTTCTGAACAGTGTTGAAGTAAAAAAAAAATCACTTCATTTTAATTGGGCTCCACGCATATTGGGGATCTGGTCACCTTATCCTTCAGTTCAGAGAGCAAAATGTCCTTGCACAGGGACTATGTTCAAAGATCATAGGAACCCCCCAAATCTTTCTGAAGCTCAGACAGATCACACACAGCTTTGCAGTCTGAGAACATTCTTGGGTGCCAAGTATAAAAAATACGATTTTGCTTTTAGCTAGTACATCAAAGGAACATTAGTCTGGAGAAGTAGCTCACCAGAAATGCGCTGTTTGGTAACAAGAGAGAAATGCTGACAAATCAGGAGTTGTTCTAAAGAGAGGTGTTTTTTTAAAAAAAAAATGATGAAATAACTGGAAAAGCCTGACTTATCAATAAAAAAGGCATGTGTTAAATAACTAACAGGAATAAACAGCAGCGAGAGGAGCTACGTACTATCTGGCAAATATCTGGATGTGTAAATGCCAGAAAAAGACCCGATATGTAGTAGGATAAAAGATGCCATAATTAGGAATTATGGACTTAAGGAAATGACTACATTGAAAGTGAGCTCCACGAGTCTATAAAATGTGCAATTTTGTTGGATTAAATATTAGAAAGGCAAATAAATTTCAGTAAATGTGCAGTTATAGCCTCTGGTTGTTTTAGATGGTGATTAGACACCACTCAGTGGGGCCTGATCCCTGGTGACTTAACAGGCAAATAGTCAACTTAGTAGTAGTAGTAGTAGTAGTAGTAGTAGTAGTAGTAGTAGTAGTAGTAGTAGTAATAGTAATAATAACAGCCAAAAAAAGACAACACAATGTAATCCTAGGCTGCAGTACCAGAGGGCTAGAATCAAGATCACAAGTACATTTGACAAAGCCTTACTAACTTTCCCATCATATAGACATGTTGTCTTTTCGATGGAAGTCTTCAGTATGTGTATAGCAAGGACTTCATTAGGAAGGAAAGAGCTAACACCTGTGAGATCTATATTGGCAACGTTGGCTAAAATCAGAGCTTATTACTTAACTGACCTTTTTTTTAAAATTCTTTTATTAAAACAATCAACATTGAACATAAAAACATATTGTGCAGCAATCATCATGGCACCTGATATACAATACTAAGTATTAGTCATTGAAAACGTCTGAATTAGTAAGCCTTTTTCCCACTCCTCGCGTCTAGCCTCAACTATACTCCTGTTACACTTTGTTTGATTGGTGTTTCTCTTATCTGGTTCCATATTAATGTGATCAACATTAAACCAAAGATCCTATTGCTAAACAATCATCCTAGGACATAGCATACAACATTAGGTATTAATCTTTGTAAACATCTGTTTTAGTAAACGTTCTTCCCTCCTCCCTTCCCTCTTCAAGTATACTCTGAATACATTTTGTTTGGTTGGTGTTTCTCTTATACATGGTCTATCTACTGTATCTAGTCTATTGCATATTGTTCGTTTGCGCTTCTGAATTGACTTCATCCCATTACTAGTGCAATCTTTTATAGTCCCTAACCAGAGATCTTGAGGTAAAAGTTTCATATCCTGAGGTAGAGATTCAGTCCGCTTTAACAGTATTAAAGCAAACAACATTAGTCATAAGGTTATGTTAAGAGGCATTAGTTATAGAACATATACATTCAACATTGGGTGTTAGTTTTTGTAAACTTTTGATTTGTTAACCCTTCTTCCCTCCTCCCATTGAGCCTTAGCTAAACGCCAGCTGCATTCTGTTTGATTGGTGTCTCTCTTGGATATAGTCTATCCACTGTTTCTAACTGCACTGACTGACCTCAGCAGGACCATTGCTTTTTCAGACAGAAACATCGCAGGTGGAGTGACTGAGTTTATAAAATAAATGAAGCAAGCTTGAAAACCTGGCTAGCTTTGTGCGCTCAGCGTCTATGCGGATCCTCACGAAGCTCCGATAACACACCTAAAAAGTTATATAAAAATTCAGAAGATCCAAAGGGGGAAAGTATTTTTTCACAAAGCGATACAAACTTTTTCATAATTCCGTTGTTTTCCCCATCACTTCTAGAACCAGTTTGTTAGACTGAGGTGAGATTTCTTTGCCTTGGTTAGTTTAACGGTTCTGCTTTTGCAGAGAGGCTGAACAACCATTTGTCTGAAATTGTATAGACCAGGGATAGGCAACCCAAAACACTCAAAGAGCCACTTGGACCCGTTTCCCTCTGAAAACAAAACACTGGGAGCTGCAAAATCCTTTTGATATCTAAAATGAAGATAACACTGCATATATCCATTTTTACTTTTATTTGTATTCGGATCTTTTCCTGTGTATGTTTGAGAGTATCTTGGCGACGTTTCGACGAGATCCCACTCGTCATTTTCAGGCTGGGGTCTTCGGCTTCGTGCTTATGTGAACAAAGTGTGATCGGAGCTGCCGTCTCTCTATATATATTGGTGGGGGGGGTGGAGTGCTGGCTTAGTTGCTGCAGGTGGATTGGTTGGCTGTGTTGGAGTTATTGTTTGTGGATTGTTTGGCTGTTTCGTAACATCCTGAGTAGTTGAGGTGCTGGCTGTGTGCCCATTAGTCTTTTGTGTTGTAACGGCCTGGGTAATGGGTTGTGTGATGACATCCTGAGATCTAGTGTAGTGATATCCTGAATTCTGTGTTGCATCATCCTGGGTGGTTGGCTGTGTTGTAACATCCTGAGCTTTGGCGTTGTAGCCTCCTGAGTTCTGTGATGTGATGTCCAGGGCTGAAGGCTGTGAAGTAACACACCGGGCTTTGGTTTGGCTCCAAGTTTGCGGTCTAGTTCTGTGTTCATGGCGTGTGTCCGTTTGCTTTGCATGGGGGGTCAGAGGGAGGTGCAGCAGCTGGTGATGTCATTGTGGTTTGGCTTCTGGATGGTGGTTGCATTTTGTCTGAGGGATGGGTTTGGGCTTGGGTTTGGGTCTGGTGAGGGTGAATGGTGGTGGCGTACTGTGTTGTTCTGGGTCCGGTGTCAGTTTTCGTGTCTAGGACTCGTTTGTTGATTAGGGCTAGTTTCCAGATGTCTGGTAGGTGGGAGATATCATCATGTTTATTCACGTTGTGGGGGTGTTTCGATGGCTTCCATAATTATTCTCTTGTTGTGGTGTTCAGTTTTGGAGATTAGTTTGGTTCCTTCAAAATCAATTTCATGTCCTGTAGCTTTAAGGTGCTGGAAGAGGGAGGACGTTTTTTCTTCTTTTCTGACTGCGTTCTTGTGTTCTGCGATGCGCGCATTTATTCTCCTATTAGTTTGTCCAATGTATGTGGCTGGGCAGATTTTGCATGGTATTTCATAGACTCCTTGGTTTTCTAGCTGGATCGTGTCTTTGGGGTTTCTTAAGATGTTGGCTACTTTTTGGTCAGTGCCGAAGGCTGTCTTGATATTGTGTTTGTGGAGAATTTTGCTGATTTTATCTGTGGTGCCTTTAATGTAGGGGAGGAGGGCGATGTCGTTGTACTGTTCTATGTCTTGGTCCTTGGGGGCTGTTTCCCTTTGGATTAGGTTGGTAATAGTATTTTTTTGTAATCCATTGATTTTGAAGGAACCAAACTAATCTCCAAAACTGAACACCACAACAAGAGAATAATTATGGAAGCCATCGAAATAGAAAAATACCCCCACAACATGAATAAACGTGATGATACCTCCAGCCTACCAGACATCTGGAAACTAGCCCTAATCAACAAATGAGTCCTAGCCACAAAAAATGATACCCATATCACAAGACTCATCACAAGACCCTCACTTGACATGACTCTCCCATCACAAGACCTACTGGCCAAACAAAGCCTTTATAAGCAGAAGGACACCAACAATGACATCTCCTAAATTCCACTGAAGATGTTAGCTAGCTTGGTAACAAAATGTTTGGAAGCCAACCCACAATGTTGGAGAATGAATCTTCATCCTCAGGAATATAATTCTTTTGATTTCCATTGGCAGAGTCTGCCAATCTTAGACAGATTATAGCTGAAGAAACAAGCACCTGGAAAGCACAGCCTATATAAGATTGCTTCTAACAGGAGTTGTGCCAGAAACAGAACTGTGCCTAGATATTGCCAACAACTTAGCTGGCTTGCCAACAGACTAGTTAATTTTTTATTAGACACTTTTCTTGGCAACACTGAAGGTTACAAAACTGAATTTCTGCTTGATTTCATAGCCTTCGAGTGGCAGAGCTTTCTGCCAAGCTTCTGAGAATAGCATCACACAATAGATCAGGGATCCCAATGTCCTGAATCTAAATAATAGCTCTGTTCCAGGCCAAATAGATACTTAGCAAATGTTGAAAAATGCACTTAGAGAAAAAGTTTCTGGTTAAAAGGACTCTCTGCGCCGGTCCTCCAGAAATTATAAATAGTGAAGAAATCTATTTAGTACATATTTTACTGCCTACTCAACCAACATTGAAACATTTATATGAGAAGGTCCACCTATATTGCAATACAATCTACAATGAAAAAAAAAACAAAAAGATTATGCATGCACGATTGAATTAGAAAAGAATATGCTTCACATATACCAATATTAAGGAAAGGTGGTGGCAGAAAATGAATACACCAGCCAAATATATACATTCATATATTAGAATTGATATGTGAATGTATATATGCATACAAGTAGTTCTCAACTTGCAACATTGCATTTAATGACTGTTCAAAGTTACAACAGCAATGAAAAATTGACTTATGACCGTTTTTCAAATTTATGACCATTGCAACATCCCCATGGTCATGTGATTAACATTCAGACATTTGGCAACTGGAAGAAGGAGGAGGAGGAGGAGGAGGAGGAGGAGGAGGAGGAGGAGGAGGAGGAGGAGGAGGAGCTCTCTGAGCTTGGTTGTTTTCTAGCAGACGTTTCATGACCCAACTAGATAACATCATCAGTGTTAGAAGGGAGTGAGGGAGGAAGAGGAGGAGGAGGAGGAAGAGGAGAAGGAGAAGAGGAAGAAGAAGAAAAAGAAGAGGAAGAAGAAGAAGGAGGAGGAGGAGGAGGAGGAGCACTCTGAGCTTGGTTGTTTTCTAGCAGACGTTTCATGACCCAACTAGATAACATCATCAGAAGGGAGTGAGGGAGGAAGAGGAGAAGGAGAAGGAGAAGAGGAAGAAGAAGAAGAAGAAGGAGAAGAGGAAGAAGAAGAAGAAGAAGAAGAAGAAGAAGAAGAAGAAGAAGAAGAAGAAGAAGAAGAAGAAGAAGAAGAAGAAGAAGAAGAAGAAGAAGAAGAAGAAGAGGAGGAGGAGGAGGAGGAGGAGGAGGAGGAGGAGGAGGAGGAGGAGGAGCTCTCTGAGTTTGGTTGTTTTCTAGCAGACGTTTCACGACCCAACTAGATAACATCATCAGTGTTAGAAGGGAATAAGGGAGGAAGAAGGGGAGGAGGAGGAGGAGGAGGAGGAAGAAGAGGAGGAGGAAGAAGAAGAAGAAGAAGAAGAAGAGGAAGAGGAAGAGGAAGAGGAAGAGGAAGAGGAAGAAGAAGAAGAAGAAGAAGAAGAAGAAGAAGAAGAAGAAGAAGAAGAAGAAGAAGAAGAAGAAGAAGAAGAAGAAGAAGAAGAAGAAGAAGAAGAAGAAGAAGAAGAAGACCTTTAGTGAATGTAGAAAACCAAGGATATGCAAGGCCAAAATATACTCTTACAGCTAGTCTCCACTTACAACGGTTTATTTAGTGACCGTTTGAAGTTTCAATGGCACTGAAAAAAGTGATTTATGACCTTTTTTCACATGACTGTCTCTGTGATCACATGATCAAAATCCAGGTGCTTGGCAGCTGACTCATATTTATGATGGCTGCAGTGCCCCAGAGTCACCTGATCCCCTTTTGCAAACTTCTGACAACCAAAGTCAATGGGGAAGCCAGATTCATTTAACAACTGTAGCAAGAAAGGTCATAAAATGGGGCAGAATTCACTTAACAACGGTCTTGCTTAGCAACATAAATTAGGGACTCAGTTGTAGTCATAAGTAGAAAACTACTTGAATGTAGGTTTTTTTCAGGAGCCTTTAAAGACTGAAATTTGATGGTACAGAATTGAACTTGGAAACATGGAGCATAAAATGAAGCTGGACTTTTATTCCCACATAAGGTGGGCCAGATCCTAATCTTGTACAGAAGTAGGCTATTTCAAAAGGGGCTATTGTCAAGAGATAAGGTCAATACATCAGTGAGCCACATGGAGAAAGAGTAGACCATACAGCAGATCAAAAGTAGAAAGTGGGGAAAGTAGAATCAGAAGACTAGACTAGACTAGATTAGAACAGAACAGAACAGAACAGAACAGAACAGAACAGAACAGAACAGAACAGAATAGAATAGAATACAATAGAACAGAACAGAACAGAACAGAATAGAAAATAGAGTGGAGTGGAGTGGAATGGAATAGAATAGAATAGAATAGAATAGAATAGAATAGAATAGAATAGAATAGAATAGAATAGAATAGAATAGAATAGAATAGAATAGATATTGGAATATAGAATAGAATAGATATTGGAATATAGATTAGACTAGACTAGACTAGACTAGACTAGACTAGACTAGACTAGACTAGACTAGACTAGACTAGACTAGACTAGACTAGACTAGAATAGAATAGAATAGAATAGAATAGAATAGAATAGAATAGAATAGAATAGAATAGAATAGAATAGAATAGAATAGAATAGAACAGAAATTGGAAAATAGAATAGAGTAGAGTAGAGTAGAGTAGAGTAGAGTAGAGTAGAGTAGAGTAGAGTAGAGTAGAGTAGAGTAGAGTAGAGTAGAGTAGAGTAGAGTAGAGTAGAGTAGAGTAGAGTAGAATAATAACTTTATTGTCACTTTGAATATACACTAATCAGCATACATGAAATGAAATTTCATTGCATCAGCCTGAAGCCATGGAGCAAATGAAGAAAAAATTCAGGCAATGGCAAAAAAAAAAAAACCTACCAAAGAGGTGGAGGGGGAGGGGAGCGCTGGCTTTGGGGTGATAGAGGGCCAAAGTATACCGGTCTTGCTGCGGAGAGGCAGATATGGCGGGGGACACAGGGTAGGCCATTCCCGGGGAACAAGAGCTCGCTGTTTAAAAGCGATCCCTTGCTCCGACCCTGTGAGTTGAGCCTGAAGTACTGGTGATGGGGGAAATCCGGACCCTGGGCTCAGGCTGCTGCTGCTCAATGCCAGGTCGGTTGTAAATAAAGCTCCCCTCGTCCATGATCTTTTCCTGGATGAGGAGGCCGACCTCCCATGTGTGACCGAGACCTGGCTGGGCCCGGAGGGAGGAGTTCCTCTCTCTGAGATGTGTCCAGCCGGGTTTCAGGTATGGCATCAGCCACGACCCCAGGGAAGGGGGGGAGGAGTGGCTATTATAGCCAAGAAGACCTTTAGCCTACGCAGGCTCGCTGTTTCTGAGATTGCGGGTTGTGAGTTGCTCCTTGTGAAGTTGGACCTAGGGGTTCAGGTGGGCTTGTTGCTCGCGTACCTGCCTCCCAGCTGCATGTCAACAGCCCTGCCTGCGCTACTTGAGGAGGTTGCTGGGCTGGCGGTTGAGTTCCCCAGGCTTATTGTCTTGGGGGACTTAAATCTTCCATCGCTCGGCGAATCCTCTGGGTTGGCGCAGGAGTTCATGACCACCATGGCAACCATGAACCTGACTCAGGTAGTTCAGGGTCCGACTCACGAGAGGGGACACACTCCCGACATGGTATTCCTCTCAGAACAGTTGAGCAATGATCTGAATTTAAGGGGCTTAGATATTTTGCCTATGTCATGGTCAGATCATTTTCTGCTACGGCTTGTTTTTAAGGCTCCACTCCTCCCCTGCAGAGAGGCGGAACCGATTAGGTGGTTCTGCCCCAGGCGTCTGATGGATCCAGAGAGTTTTCAGAGGACGCTTGGGGAAATACCGGATTCTCTCATTCACAGTTCGGCAGAGTCCCTGGTTACGGCCTGGAATATGGCTGCGAAGGGGGCTCTTGACTGGATTGCGCCACTGCGACCTCTCTGTGGTAGCAGACCCAGGAGATCTCCTTGGTTTACTGAGGAACTCAGGTGGATGAAGCGCCAGAAGAGACGCCTAGAGAAGCGATGGAGGAAAAGGACTTTAATAAGTTTTTCGTGGATAAAATCGCCCAGATTCGGATGGACCTTGACTCCAATTGGAATGCAGTATCGGCTGATAATGATTCAGTCGAGATGAAAGGGACTCGTATTGATCCCGTTGTGTGGGAGGAGTTTGACCCGGTAGAACCTGATGAAGTCGACAAGGCCATTGGAGCTGTGAGCTCCGCCACCTGTTTATTGGACCCGTGCCCCTCCTGGCTGGTTTCGGCCAGCAGGGAGGTGACGCGGGGCTGGGTTCAGGAGATTGTCAATGCTTCTTTGAGGGAGGGGTCCTTTCCGGCTCCCTGCAAGGAGGCAATTGTGCGCCCCCTCCTCAAGAAGCCTTCCCTGGACCCAGCTGTTTTAAACAACTACTGTCCTGTCTCCAATCTTCCCTTTATAGGGAAGGTTGTTGAGAAGGTGGTGTCACTGCAGCTCCAACGGTCCTTGGATGAGGCCGATTATCTGGGCCCTCAACAGTCAGGATTCAGGCTCGGCTACTCCATGGAAACTGCTTTGGTCGCGCTGACGGATGATCTCTGGCGGGCCCGGGATAAGGGATTATCCACTATCCTGGTGCTACTTGACCTCTCAGCAGCTTTCGATACCATTGACCATGGCATCCTTCTGCACTGACTGGAGTGGTTGGGGGCACTGTTTTGAGGTGGTTCACCTCCTACCTCACTGGTCGGTCGCAGTCGGTGTTGGCAGGGGGTCAGAGGTCGACCCCTAGGTTCCTCCCTTGTGGGGTCCCTCAGGGATCGGTCCTCTCCCCTCTTCTGTTTAATATCTACATGAAACCGCTGGGTGAGATCATCCGACAACACGGGGTGAGATATCATCAGTATGCTGATGATACCCAGCTTTACATCTCCACCCCGTGTCATTTCAGTGAAGCAGCGGAAGTGATGTGCCGATGTCTGGAGGCTGTTAGGGTTTGGATGGGTGCCAACAGGCTCAAACTCAACCCCGACAAGACGGAGTGGTGTGGAAGGAGGAGTGAAGGTGAGGTATGTGTAGAGGGTTAGAGGGTGGAGATAGGGAATAGAGGTGGGTGGAGGGAAGATGTACAGAAAGGCGAAAGTAAGTAGTTAGAAGGTTAGAAGAGGGGTTGAGGTTGTTGGAGGATGTGGTGGGGGGGGTTCCGAGCAGTTATTCGTATTGATTGTTAAATATTATATTTGCTTGTTTTCAGTTGAGTTATTATGTTATTATGTTATAATTTTGTTAAAAGTTTCTAAAATTTAATAAAAATATAATTAAAAAAAGACGGAGTGGCTATGGGTTCTGCCTCCCAAAGATATTTCAATCTATCCGTCCATTAGCCTGGGGGGGAGCTTTTGACCCCCTCGGAGAAGGTCCGCAACTTGGGCGTCCTCCTTGATCCACAGCTAAATCTGGAACATCATCTTTCGGCTGTGGCGAGGAGGACATTTGCCCAGGTTCGCCTGGTGCACAGTTGCGGCCCTATTTGGACCGGGAGTCTCTTCTCACAGTCACTCATGCCCTTATCACATCGAGGTTCGACTACTGCAATGCTCTCTACATGGGGCTACCTTTGAAAAATGTTTGGAGACTTCAGGTAATG
Organism: Bothrops alternatus; assembly: GCA_034064705.1. Taxonomy (NCBI): domain Eukaryota; kingdom Metazoa; phylum Chordata; class Lepidosauria; order Squamata; family Viperidae; genus Bothrops; species Bothrops alternatus. The sequence continues at coordinate 468,472 of JARGCV010001091.1, forward strand.
CAGAATGCAGCCGCGCGAGCAGTGTTGGGCTTGCCTAGAAATGCCCACATTTCGGCATCACTCCGCGAGCTGCATTGGCTGCCAATTGGTCTCCGAACACAATTCAAAGTGTTGGTTATGACCTATAAAGCCGTACATGGCATCGGACCAGGTTATTTACAGGACCGGCAGGCCTGGGGCAGCTAACATCTTGCCCCTAGCCAGTGTATGTTTGTGGAATGATTGGTTTCTTTTTTAATTAAGGGTTTTTATATTTATGTATATAATGTAATTTCTATCATGTTGTGAGCCACCCTGAGTTCTCCGGAATAGGGCGGCATAAAAATTAAATTAATAAATTATAAATTATAAATAAAATCCTGCCAATAAAACCAAAGAAATTAATCCAGACAGGTCAGGTCTGAAAGATCAGGTCCACACATGAAGGTTCAATTAAACCAATTTAGTGCTAAAAGGCCTATGCACATAAATCTTCTCAATTAATGGTCAACACTTAGTTAGAGTTCGATAAGGGCCAAGGGAATTCAAGGGAAATTGGACTTAGTTTGCCTGTGACTATGTAGGGATTCTAGACTGATGCCTCTTTTACCTCTGCCCCCAGATTCTGCCAATCCTTCTCCTATGACATTTGAAAGCAAACACATACATACAAAAATAAAGTCTGCAGGAAGGATTCTATGATCTGTAGCCCCTAGGCCAGGGGTCTTCAAACTTGGCCCTTTTATGACTTGTGGACTTCAACTCCCAGAATTCCTCAGCCAGGCTGGCTGAGGAATTCTGGGAGTTGAAGTCCACAAGTCATAAAAGGGCCAAGTTTGAAGACCCCTGCCCTAATTACTTTCATAGGGGAGTTTTTAAGGAAAGTTGCTATGTTTGGCCAATAAAGACAGCTGTATCCAAGTAGGTGAATTACTGTACCATTCATGAGACCCACCCTTCATGAGACCCACCACCAGATCACAGAAGTCTGGATCTCTAAATTGGGTCAAAGACCCTTAGACAATCCAGACAGAAGGAAGTGAACAATTATGAGGAAAAAGGGGGGGTTAGCTCTTGACAGGAAAAAATACACATTCTATCAAGTACAAAAATAAGTTCCACCATCTATGAGAACAACTTGAAACTCAATGGTTTTGCTAAGACAGAAGCATAAACACTGGCCAAAAAAAAAAAATAGCGTACCTTAAAATAACGCAAGCCGAAAAACAAAGAAAGAAACAAAGCTGTTTTTAAGAGCATCCCATGGAAAAGGACCAATATGAAAATGAATATTCAAAGAAAAGTTTAAAAAGGCATTGGAGACAGGATGGCAAAGGGCATTGGGGTGACAAAGAATGCCAACAACTGCAAAGTCACTATATTTTTTCCCTTGTGGAAAGCAAAGGATGGATACTTTCATCTAATTGATTTGGGATAGCAAAACCACCAACGGGGAAGTGTAAAAAAAACATTGCTTTGTGATTTTTCCCCCTCCCTTTAATTAGCAAATAAGACTGGACCGTGTGCTTCAAAACCATTCATGGTCTGGGACCATTGTACCAATCCAGATGGTTCTTTTAAGAACATCAGCGGGAAATGGCTGCTCTTTGGAGAATAGTGTGCAACTTGTCTCTAAAATTGGTCTCTTCAGCAAAGGACTGGAAAGTAGCCAACTGAATATTAGTTTTTAAAAAGCATTTTGGAAGAAGACTGGTGATACACATGCTTCCTTAGGAACCAAACAGATGTTGATAGGATTTGGAAGGATTGGACTCAGTATGGAAGACTCATCATCAAAGCACATTGTTCAGTGTCTATGGAGATTATCAGTCATGGTTGTCCCAAAGGTGCTTTTTCAAGACACAACTGGCCTTTTTTTTCCCCCTGAAGATGTTTCGCTTCTCATCCAAAGAAGCTTCTTCAGTTGTGACTGAATGGTGGGGAATGGAAGGATTTAGTGAGAAAACACATTGTAGAATGTAGAAAAATCTAGATGCTCCTCCATCGGGTAACATATTGTCCTAAAGTCTCTTTTAGATTTTTTTTAGAACATTTCTGCCCTTCACACAGATAATATTAAGCTAACAATAATCTGATTTACCTCCTCGTTGTGTTCCTCATTCCACTTCTTTACTCCTTGGAGAAGGTACTTGTGAGTATTAACAAACATGAAGATGCAGGCATATTATGACCAGGGATGAGGAAGCAGGAGAGAATTTACTGACCTGTAGTGTCAAGCGTTCTTCTATTTTTGCTCTGTTGGTTTGAGAAGCTACACATTACTGTTTAGCAGTCTTTGGACTCTGCTTCTGGGGTAGATATTATATTCTTTGTAATTCAGAGAGCATTGTGGTAAACTCCGTTCTCAAAGACACCAGATAAACTGGGGAGGGACAGAGTATTGATTGAGGTGTTGATGGTTGGCTATGAAGTCATTGGCGGTGGTTTGCTTGTGCTGCCAAGCCCTCGGTTCTTAAATACTTGATAAGCTAGTGGTAAATCAGCACTCCTGTTGACTGACAAGGGGCCCATTTCCCAATCACTTGCCAGGCTGTTTTTGTGCCTGCTCATCCAACAAACTTAGTAGCTGCAAAATTGAATGTATGCCCTTGTTGATTGCAGTGTAAGACTACCAATAAGTTCAGGCCGCCTCATCTGAACACTCGCTTATGTTCCTGCAGTCTGGTGGTTAGCTTCCTCCCCATCTGTCCTACATAGTCACAGGGGCAATTCGTGCAGGGGATTCGGTAGATTACATTGGAAGTATCTCCCACCTCTAGGTGAATTTACAGTGCATAACTGGTCCTCGTATGATAGCTTCTGTGGGGTGTACGATTTGCAGATTTTGGAAGCTGCATTCCACTGCTTCTGAAATGTTTTTGGTGTATGGTAACAGATATTCTGCATTGAATTGATTGGCGAAAAGGCAGAATAATGCAATAAACAAACAAGAACAAAGAGATCCTCTTAAAACTCAATGACAGGAAGCAGCTAGATCATTCTTGCAAGTGGAAGAATGTAAGAAGCAGGCAATGAGACAGTTATCTGTGGAGGTAATCAGGACTTTGAAGTCTAAAGTATCCACGGTGAAGAAGTCCAGATGGATTAAGCAAATAGGCAACAAAACAGCAAAAAATTATTCAACGTAAATAAGTATCAGGTTATCAAGAGAAGAAGAAGAAGAAGAAGAAGAAGAAGAAGAAGAAGAAGAAGAAGAAGAAGAAGAAGAAGAAGAAGAAGAAGAAGAAGAAGAAGAAGAAGAAGAAGAAGAAGAAGAAGAAGAAGAAGAAGAAGAAGAAGAAGAAGAAGAAGAAGAAGAAGAAGAAGAAGAGGAGGAGGAGGAGGAGGAGGAGGAGGAGGAGGAGGAGGAGAAGCTCTCTGAGTTTGGTTGTTTTCTAGCAGACGTTTCATGACCCAACTAGATAACATCATCAGTGTTAGAAGGGAATAAGGGAGGAAGAGGAGGAGGAGGAAGAAGAGGAGGAGGAGGAAGAAGAAGAAGAAGAAGAAGAGGAAGAGGAAGAGGAAGAGGAAGAGGAAGAAGAAGAAGAAGAAGAAGAAGAAGAAGATGATGATGATGATGATGATGATGATGATCACCTTTAGTGAATGTAGAAAGCCAAGGATATGCAAGGCCAAGATCTACTCTTACAGCTAGTCTCGACTTAACAACAGTTCATTTAGTGACCATTTGAAGTTTCAATGGCACCGAAAAAAGTGATTTATGACCTTTTTTCACACGACCATCTCTGTGGTCCTGTGATCAAAATCCAGGTGCTTGGCAGCTGACTCATATTTATGACAGCTGCAGTGTCCCGGGGTCACGTGATCCCCTGTTGCAACCTTCTGACCACCAAAAATCAATGGGGAAGCCAGATTCCTTTCCTAACCGTGTGACTCCGCTTAACAACAAGTGGATTCAACAACTGTGGCAGGAAAGGTCGCAAAATGGGGCCAAATTTGCTTAACAACGGTCTCGCTTAGCAACAGAAATTTTGGCTCAAGGAATTTAGTCCGGGCCCCTGAAAAAAAATGCACAGTTCAAAGTTGGAAGCATCTTGTTCTCAATAAAACTATAATATTTAAAATAAACCAGTCCGTGCCCAGTTGCATTGTTTATTGTGCTTCCTATAAGCCTAGCCTTCATTTTATACAATGCTTAAGCGTTCACTTAGCTGCCCTATTAATTGACCCCTTCTGAATGCGTTGAACTATGAAATTGATTGCCTTAATATGATGATGGCTCTTCCCCAGAGAAAACATTAGAATGAAATTAATTATAAGCATTCATATTTTACAGATGCCGAGGTCATTAGCCCTCCATGCATTCATCCAAATCATCTCATATAATATTGTTATCATGCGGGTTTTAAGCCACCAATTTGCTGTCCTTTCACACTCCATGCAAGATATTTTCCAAGACAGATACAGTATAATATTAGTGATTAATGCTGAAAATCAGTTGTATTTAGTTCTGGGGAACTCGGTCTCGAGTAGCTTTGCACAGGATTGTTCATTCAAGGGAAGTTGGAGAATTTTCCCCTTTTTTTTTTTTTTGAAAAATAAAATTCTTTTATTAAAACAATCAACATTGAACATGAAAACATATTATGCAGCAATCATCATGGCACCTGATATACAATACTAAGTATTAGTCATTGAAAACGTCTGAATTAGTAAGCCTTTTTCCACCCCTCGCGTCTAGCCTCAACTATACTCCTGTTACACTTTGTTTGATTGGTGTTTCTCTTATCTGGTTCAATATTAATGTGATCAACATTAAACATAAGATCCTATTGCTAATTAACTAACAATATAACAGAGTCGGAAGGCACCATGAGGGTCATCTAATCTAACCTCTTTCTCAAGGAGGAGATCCTACACCAGTCATTCCAGACAAATAGATCTCCAGTCTCTTCTTAAAATCCACCAGTGATGGAGCATCCACAACTTCAGGAAGCAAGCCATTCCACGGGTTAATTGTTCTCATTGTTAGGAAGTTTCTCCTTAGTTCCAGGTTGGTTCTCTCCTTGATCAGTTTCCATCCCTTGCTTCTTATCCTGCCTTGTGGTGCTTTGGAGAATAGCTTGACTTCCTCTTTTTTGTGGCAGCCCCTGAGATGTTGGAACACTGCTATTGTGTCACTCCTCATCCTTCTCTTCTTTAAACTAGACATACCCAATTCTAGCAACCGTTCTTCATGTGTTTTAGCCTCCAGTCCCCTAATCATCTTTGCTACTCTTCTCTGCACTCTTTTCTAGAGTCTCAACATCTTTTTTACATCATGGCTTGACCCTGTCAACTGTCCAGTCAGCGGATCCAGAAAAAAGAAACTCCTGGGACATCATTTTACCCAGAGTATAAACTTTACTGAATAAACCATATTGGCACAGACGAAGAGAAACCAGCTCTGGGTTTCCCATGCGCAAGCTAGCACAGTTAATTCCTCGCTTTCCCTATGGGCCACCTACAGTCCATTTCATCCACCAATCACTTCTGTTCATTTTGTTATGGGAAGCAGCCAGCCATGCTAGGACATCTGCTTGATATGCCCTTGGCTTGGTGCACTGTCTCAGGAGAACCGGCGATGCTCAGATGCAATCCCCACCACCCTTGCATTCCATCCCCCCTCCTCCTTTTTCTTTGTCAAGCTGAGAGTGAAGTGGAATATAGGTGAATGTGCAAGTCGGTCTTGACAGATCCCCCTCTTCTCTGTGGCAGTCCCTCAAGTAACTGAACCCTGCTTGTTATGTCACCCCTAGTGCTTCTTTTCACTAGACTAGACATTCCCAATCCCTGCAACCGTTCATCGTACACTTTAGCCTCTGGTCCACTAGGATTCCTAGCTCCCTTTCATGGTTATGTAGTTGAACCAGATACCACCTATTCTGTACCCATGTATTTGGTTTTACTTGTCTTAGCGTAAAGCGTTACATCTGAGCAAAAGGATGTTTTAGTGACAAAAGTAGGCATACAATAGGCCAGATCTCTTCTTCCTTCCTCCCTCCCTTCCTTATTTCCTTTCTTTCTTTCTTCCTTCCTTCTTCCTCTCTCCCTTCCTCCCTTCCTCTCTTCCTTCATTCATCCTTCCCTCCTTCCATCCCTCCCTCCCTCCTTCCTTCCCTTCCTTCCTCCTTCCCTTCTTTCCCTTCTTCTTTCCTCCCTCCCTCCCTTCTCCCTCTCCCTCCCTCCCTTTCTTCCTTCCTTTCCTTTCCTTTCCTTTCTTTCCTTGCTTCCTTCCTTCCTTTCCTCTCTCCCTCCCTCCCTCCCTTCCTTCCTTCATCCTTCCCTCCTTCCATCCCTCCTCCCTTCTTTCCCTTCTTCCTCCCTCCCTCCTTCCCTCCGTCCTTCCCTTCCTTCCTCCCTCCCTCCCTCCTTTCTTTCCCTTCTTCTTTAATCCCTCCCTCCCTTCCTCCCTCCCTTCTCCCTCTCCCTCTCCCTCTTTTTCTTCCTTTCTTTCCTTTCCTTTCCTTTCTTTCCTTGCTTCCTTGCTTCCTTCCTTTCCTCTCTCCCTTCCTTCCTTCCTCCCTTCTTTCCCTTCTTCTTTCCTCCCTCCCTCCCTTCTCCCTCTCTTTCTTCCTTCCTTTCCTTCCCTTCCCTTCCCTTCCCTTCCCTTCCTTCCTTTCTTCCTTCCTTTCCTCTCTCTCTACCTCCCTCCCTCCCTCCCTTCATCCTTCCCTCCTTCCGTCCCTCCTCCCCTTTCCCTTCTTCCTCCCTCCCTCCCTCCCTCCTTCCTTCCCTTCCTTCCTCCCTCCTTTCTTTCCCTTCTTCTTTCCTCCCTCCCTCCCTCCCTCCCTTCTCCCTCCCTCCCTCCCTCCCTTCTTTCCTCCCTCCCTTCTTTGATTTTAGCAATTTGGAAAAGCGAGGGAATGAACTGCTCTCAGTCATTTTCCACATTGGATACACTTAGGCTAGGCAACCCAAAGTCACATTAGCCGACAAATCTCCCCCCCACCTCCCCCTCCCCATGTAGAGCAGGTACTTTGCTCTTGTTTCAGCTTCATTTTGCTCTTGGCTCACGTATTTTCAAGCTTGCCTCTTTTTTTTGTTTGTTTTTTTGTTTTAATCCCCTCGCATAATACGCATCAAATGACTCTCAGCAGCTGCACTTCCAGAGCGGTAAGGATAAATTCTCTTTTCCTGCAGGAAAAAACTTGAGTCACGTTGAAAACCTGAGGCTTGGTTAAAAAGCACCTGCCTTTATAGCTGCAGGGTAAAAAGCATTCCGGTTCATCTCTCCTTTTCAGACTAGCAGAGGCTTCCCATTGCTAAGGAGAAAGCTGTTTGGTTCTTGTTTTTTTTTTCTTTCTGGTAGCTGTTATCATTGTCCTCCTCACAGCGAATTAATTGAACTTGGATGTTGCCTGTCCTCAGATGATCTGAACAGGGAAAACAGGAGAAATAAGAAACAATCCCAGCTCAGAAAAAAAAAAACCCCTGTCTTTCTTTCTTTCTTTCTTTCTTTCTTTCTTTCTTTCTTTCTTTCTTTCTTTCTTTCTTTCTTTCTTTCTTTCTTTCTTTCTTTTTTTTTTGAGAAAAGAATATCACGGTGTTTTATTCGCCGGCGGAGTTTTTCCTCCTTGTTACTCGCAGGCAGCCTTTCAGGGTGGAAAAATGAGTAGCAAACCAATTCTTTGGGAATAGGAAAAGCAGGAGTTTACTGCACTCACAAGAGTCAAGATTAGCTACTCTCCTGCTCAGTGCAGGACAAGAAAGGAAAACGTAGATGGAAACAGTGAATATGACATCAAAACTTCACTGTCGGTTGATCTGTTGACATTGCTAAGGCAACCATTTCCAGAACTGGCTGGCTTGGGCTTCCTAGAAAGACATTTCAGCTTTCAACAATATTTTTTCCCCCAAAATATTGGCTTTTTTTTTAAAAAAATGTACTTTTTAGGAACTTCCCAGCATTTGCTTCTAGATCTTTAATGACTTTAACTGACTAATATTTATTCTGTTCTATTCTGTATTCAAATATCTATTATATTCTGTTCTGTTCTGTTTTGTTCTTTTCTGATCTGTTCTCCAATATTTATTCTATTCTATTCTATATTCCAATATTTATTCTATTCTATATTCCAATTTCTATTCCAATTTCTATTCCAATTTCTATTCTATTCTATTCTATTCTATTCTATTCTATTCTATTCTATTCTATTCTATTCTATTCTATTCTATTCTATTCTATTCTCCAATATCTATTCTATTCTATTCTATTCTATTCTATTCTATTCTATTCTATTCTATTCTATTCTATTCTATTCTATTCTATTCTCCAATATTTATTCTATTCTATTCTATATTCCAGTATCTATTCCATTCTGTTATGTTCTCCAATATTTATTATTATTATTATTATTATTATTATTATTATTATTATTATTATTATTATTATTATTATTATTATTATTATTATTATTATTATTATTATTATTATTTAATTTCTATGCCGCCCTATTCCGGAGAACTCAGGGCGGCTCACAACATGATAGAAATTACAATAACATACATAAATATAAAAACCCTTAAGTTAAAAAAGGAAAAACCAATCATCCACAAACATACACACAAACGTACACTGGCTAGGGGCAAGGTGTTAGCTGCCCCAGGCCTGCCGGCAAAAGTATGTTTTAAGCAATTTACGAAAGGCGGAGAGGGTGGGGGCGACACGGATTTATTCTGTTCTATTCTATATTCCAATATCTATTCTATTCTCCAATATTTATTCTATTCTCTTCTATATTCCAATATTTATTCTATTCTATTCTATTCTATTCTATTCTATTCTATTCTATTCTATTCTATTCTATTCTATTCTATTCTATTCTATTCTATTCTATTCTATTCTATTCTACTGCAGCTAATATTCTCATGGTGCTTCTTGTTTGGTCTTAAGTCTTGCAAACTTAACCGTGTGTGTGTGTGTGTGTGTGTGTGTGTGTGTGTGTGTGAGAGAGAGAGAGAGAGAGAGAGAGAGGGGGGGGAGAGAAAGAGAATAGGTAAGTAGCCTAGCCAACTGATTAATAGATGATGATGATGTAGATAGATAGATAATACGTAGGTAGGTAGGTAGATTGATAGATAGATAGATAGATAGATAGATAGATAGATAGATAGATAGATAGATAGATAGATAGATGGTAGGTAGGTAGGTAGGTAGGTAGGTAGATAGATAGATAGGTAGACAGATGATACAGATAGATTTCCTTTTCTCAAGAGATCAAGGCAGCATGCAAAGTATTGTCTCTACTTTCCTCTACAAGATCAGTTGGGCTGAGGTTTGTGACTGGCTTTGGGATCAGTGAGTTTTTTTCTAGCTGAGGATGGATCTGAATTCGGATCTCCGCACACCTACTACATTCTCTTAACCGCTATTCCACATTGCTCTTATTTCTTACACCAGTTGGCATTATTAAAGTGAGTCATGTTCAAAGGTAGTCAGATAAGTCTACATCTATGAGCTCAGGGCAAGTAAGACTCATGCCTTTATGCGTGACTTACCAGTAATAACGGGTAATAAGGAGCATCTCCTACCTGTCCTTGACTGATCTTGAAAAGGATAAAAGGTCCAGATGTGAGATCACCAGGAAATCCGAGGAGTGTAAGCTACAGCGGAAAATTGAGAAAAAAAAACATCTCCAGAAGAAGAAGGCGATCGGAAAATCACGTCATTGCCAAAACAACAATAGCAACAGCTATAAAATATGGATGAGTCCACAGAGTTATCGGAGGCTGAATTTGATTCAAGGGAGTCTTTCTCTTCCACATTAGGTTTAATGTAATGGCTACATCAAGGTCTTCTTCAGGATAAATCAGTCAGTTCAGAATTTGGCATGAAGCTTTATTTCTAGACTCAAAGGTGCTTTTTCAAAAGGCAACTGGACTTTGTTTTTTTTTTCCTTGAAGACATTTCTCTTCTCATCCAAGAAGCTTCTTCAGTTCTGATGGAAGCTTCTTGGATGAGAAGGGAAACGACTTCAAGGGAAAAACAAGGAAGTCCAGTTGCCTTTTGGAAAAGCACCTTTGGGACAACCATGACCTAGATGATTGAGAATCTCCATAGACCTTTATTTCTAGATAATTAGATAAGATAACCTTTATTGTCATTTTTTTTAATGTGGGCACAACAGCACACATTAAAAATGAAATTTAATTGCCCGCTCTCAAAGTGAAGCACGTACATGACACGCCCTAAAAACATACTATATGCAACATATGTATAGACCCACACCACATAACAAATAAATATTAAATACTGTCCATCTTGAATATATAACGGAAGGAGGAAGCTTGAGAGTTCACAAGGTTAATGCTGTATGGAATGAAACTTTGGCTGAATCTGGATGTTCTGCTGCGGATACCATGAAGCCCCCTCCTCCCAGAAGGTAACAAGGAAAACAGGTCGTGAAGAGGATGTATAGTGTCACAGATAATCTTTTTTTTTCAATCTTTTTTATTAATTTTTCTTTTTTTCCAATATATGTTAAGTTTTCCAATCAACAAGTTGTCTGAAATTTACTAAATTAATACATATTCAATTCCTAATCCTTGTTTCTTTTCTCTAACCAAGTGTAAAATAAGTTCCAAATTTGATAATAGTCTGTATCTTCTTTGTCTTTCAGCCTCATGGTTAATCTATCCATCTCTGCACATTCCAAAATCTTCCTGATTATTTCTTCCTCTGATTACAAAGCTTCATTCTTCCAATATTGTGCAAAAATTATTCTTGCTGCTGTAGTAATATGTAAAATTAGGTATAGTTTTTGCTTATCAGTCTTTTCAGGCGTGATGCCTAATAAAAAAAAGTTCAGGTTTAAAATCCACCTGTTCATCCAATATTTTTTCTAACCACTTATGTATATTTTTCCAATAAATCTTTGCCTTCCCACATGTCCACCAAATATGATAATACGTGTCTATATTATGTTTACATTTCCAACATCTATCTGACATATTTTTAAACATTTTTGCTAATCTTGCTGGTGGAAGGTGCAGATTTTATACAGATTTTCTTTATATGCAGTTGACATTGTCAATTTATAGTTTCTCTCCCATAACATTTGCCATTTTTCTAATTCTATGTTATGACCAAATTTTTTTTGCCCATCTTATCATTGTTTCTTTCACTTGTTCACTTTCCATATCTAAAATTAACAAAAACTTATACATTTTCTTAATCAATTTCTCATCTGTGGTCAACAAAATCTTATCAAACACATTTTGTTCCTTATAAAATCCATACATTTTTACATCTTTTTCATATCTATTTAATATCATTACAGATAATCTTGTGGACCCTACTCAAGCAACACTTCTGTGCTATGTCCTGGATGGGAGGGAAGGAACTTCCAATGATCTTTTCGGCCATCCTCACCACTCTCTGCACCGCCTTCCTGTCCGAAGCAGGGATGCTTCAAAACCAGACTGTGATGCCGTATGACAGTTTGCTCTTGATCGTCCCCCTGTAGAAAGTGGTCAGGACAGGGGAAGGAAGATGTGCTTTTCTCATGCGACACAGAAAATGCAGGCGCTGCTGAGCCTGCTTCACCAGTTTCTTACTGTTGAGCGACCAAGCCAGCCTACTCGTTAGCTGCACACCCAGGAATTTGATGCTCCATAGGTGAATCATTAATGCACAGAGAATTGTTGCTGTGCCTGCCTTTTCTGAATCAACAATGATCTCTTTGGTAAAACATGTTGATCAAGTATTTGGGATAAATGCAGTACTGTATCAAAAGTATAACTTTCTTCCTTTGGATGAAAAAAAAAGCAAAGGGGAAGAAATGGTTGGGGAGATCCTTCAGTCTTGTAGTTCTTACCTAAATGTCATCAAGGTACAAATGTCTCTCATTGTACAATCATTTTTAAGTTTCTGTCATCTCTGAAAAAATCTCAGTGAAGACATCATGAGTCATAAGAACATAAGAACATAAGAAGAGCCATGCTGAATCAGGCCAAAGCCCATCGAGTCCAGCATTCTGTGTCACACAGTGGCCCACCAAATGTATATGGGGATCTTGAGCAGAAAGAGAAGGCAAAACCCTCCCTTTCCCTTGACCCCCAACAAATGGTACTCAAGGGAATCCTGCCTGCCTCAACCAACATAGAGGCGGCACATGGATATCCGTTTTAATAACCACCGATACACTTTGCATCCATGAATCTATCTAGCCCTGCCTTGAAGCTGTCAAGGCTGACAGCTGTCACGACCCCTTCAGGAAGTGAATTCCATAAATTAACGACCCTCTGGGTGAACAAATATTTCCCTTTATTTGTCCTCACTTTCTTAGCTATGAGCTTTAGGGAGTGCCCCCTTGTCCTGGTATTGTGTGATAGAGAAAAGAATTTTTCTCTATCCACATTTTCTATCCCATGCATGATTTTATACACTTCGATCAAGTCAATGCACATGGTCGAGTGTTTTATGTCCTCCTCTCCAGAAAAAAAAACCAAAACCCTGTCCTTTGAATCAGAGAAGATATAAAGCAGTTATGATTATGTGGAGGACAAGTGATATGACATGATAGCCATTTTCCAATACTTGAAGGACCGTCATAGGTAAGTAAATGTCAATTGATTCTCCATAGCACCTGAGGGCATGGCAAGAAGCAAAGGTGGGAGCTCATCAGAGGACGATCTAACCTGGAGTTAAGGAGAACATTCCTGAGAGTGTGAACAATTATTTCAATGGAACAACTTACTTCCTGCAGTTGTGGTCCTCCATCACTGGAGGTTTTCAAGAGGTTGGACTGTCATTTGTCTGGAACAGCATAGGGTCTCCTGCTTGAGAAGGCGGTTGAAGATTTGTAAGGTCCCCTTCAACTCTGTTATTCTGTCCTCTTGTAGGATAGAGGTCCCCAAATGTTTGGGCACCATGGAGAGAGGTTTTTCTGCAGACCGGAGGATGCGTGGTTTTGTGTGCTGCCTGCATCTCGCGGGTGGGGCTTTGCTTGTTTGTGTGGACCGGTTGCTGGTACCAATCCACAGACCAGGGATTGGGGACCCCTGTTCTACGGTAGGAGACTTTTTTTTTTTTAATAAGGTTGGATCGATCACGACCTTCCTTGCTAAGCAACTGCCCAAATACTAACTTGTTGGGCTTAGAAAAGCTACTTTGCTTCTCAAAATTGCCTAGCTGGGCAGTAAATATTTCTAGTGGTTGATTGTTCCTGCTACTTATTCATTTATGCATTTTAGCGTCTCGTGCGTTGCCGTCATTTGGGACTGATCGGTCCCTTTCTTTTTGCAGATGTTTCCCCCGCTTCTTTGGAGCTATTGATTATATTGAATTGGCTTGGTGGAAAAAAAAAAATACCCAATCCAGAAAAGGTGCAAATTTTCCTACCAACCATTCTTAAGTGGGATATATGATGCCTTTAGCCATCAGGCCTGTGTATGCCATAGGTGTGCAGAGAGTCCTCCACGTAACGACGGTTAGTTTAAGTGACCTTTTCAAGTTGGAAAAAGTGACTTATGACCATTTTTCACACTTAACGACCGCTGCAACATCCCCATGGTCACAATTCAGACCCTTGGCAACTGACTCGTATTTACGACGGTTAACAGTATCCTGGGGTCATGTTACCCCCTTCTGCGATCTTCTGACAAGCAAAGTCAACGGGGGAAGCCAGATTCACTTACTTAACTACGTGACTTGGTTAACAACTGCGGTGGTTTGCTTAACAACTTGGCAAGAGAAGTCATTAAATGGGGCAAAACTCAAGTCATGAAAGTCTTGTTTACCAGCAGAAATTTTAAGCTGAATTGTGCAGGTAGGTTGAAGGCTACCTGTATCTATCTCCAATTCTTATTCATCGGTATCACGCTGTTTTCAAATAAAGCCTTTCCCCCATCAGCAAATGGTTTCACTGGAGCACTTCCAGCCCTCTTAATTCCAGACAAGACCTTCCAGATACATCTTTAAAAGCTTCCCCCTTGAGTTCATCTCATCCCCTCTCTTTTCAGATAATTCATAAAAAAAATATTAATGGGGGGGGGCTGGAAAAGCACACTAATGTCATTTTAATGGTTTGACTTTTAACTTAGGAAACTGAAGAAATTCAAAGAGAAGGCTTTCAATTAATGTTTAAGTTCTAGTATAAAAGCACCAATTAGAGGCCCAGAGGGAATAGGTGGTGGACGGAGCGAAATATTAATCCTAAATTCATTTTACTTTTATGTGGGGTTTCATGTCTTTGTGCTGGTATATGTTTTCTTGACCTAATTTGGGAAACAACGAGCGGTGGAAATCTGACTGCACTAACCATTTGAACCACGAAAAAAGGGATTTTGTATGCATCTTGCATCTGTGAATTGCTAGCTTGTTCAGGGTGGCCTAAACCCTTTAAGGGAAGGATGGGCGGTGATGTATGTATAGCATCTGGAAGATAAAATCACTCCTGCTCACTTTTGAGTTGACTGCTGGTTCATTCAGGTCTGTTGGTGTTGGGAAATATAGCCAGCCAGGCTCTGTTCTGGAAGGAGGGAGGGAGGGCGAGAGGGAGGGAGGGAGGCAGGGAGAGAGGAAGGAAGGAAGGAAGGAAGGAAGGAAGACAAGACAAGAATAGCATAGAATAGAATAGAATAGAATAGAATAGAATAGAATAGAATAGAATAGAATAGAATAGAATAGAATAGAATAGAATAGAATAGAATAGAATAGAATAGGCAGGACATAGAATAGAATAGATTAGATTAGAATAGAATAGAATAGAATAGAATAGAATAGAATAGAATAGAATAGAATAGAATAGAATAGAATAGAATAGAATAGAATAGAATAGAATAGAATAGAATAGAATAGAATAGGCAGGACATAGAATAGAATAGAATAGAATAGAATAGAATAGAATAGAATAGAATAGAATAGAATAGAATAGAATAGAATAGAATAGAATAGAATAGAATAGAATAGAAGCTGGAAAGGACTTTGGAGGTCTTCTAGTCCAGCCCCCCACTCGAGCAGGAGAACCTATACCACTCACATACAAGTAGCCTGTCTAGTCTCTTCTTAAAAACTTCTAGTGATGGAGCGAAAGGATACTGAGGACTGCAATTCCTTGTTTGAACATGCAGAGATCAGGAATCTTTAAGTACAGTTCCTCAGTGGGCTGAGATGATGCATTTGGGGTGAGAAGTAAACAAAACATTTCTTACTATTTGTTAGTTTGCAGACATTTGTATGGATTCGCCTGCTGCAAATCATGATTGCATTGGAGGTGAAGTGACAAGTCTGGTCTGTAGTATTACACGCCTCTGCCGATTCAATCAACAAGGCAATACCAGCTGCAATGATCAATGGACAACTTTTCATCTGTGGGTCAGGCTACAGGCCAAGAATGAGACCACGGGGATCTGGATGAACATTGCCCACCTATTCTTGTCTACTTACCTGTCTTGTTTCTGGGCACCTCTAGGTGGCTCCGTAGGACAGCATTTCAAACACCAGCGCCAAACACCAGCAACAAGTAGAAGAAAAATTAGGAGGGAGGGAGGGAGGGAGAGAGAGAGAGAGAGAGAGAGAGAGAGAGAGAGAGAGAGAGAGAGAGAGAGAGAGAGAGAGAGAGAGAGAGAGAGAGAGAGAGAGAGAGAGAGAATAGAAGGGAGGGAGGGAGGGAGGGAGGAAGGAAGGAAGGAAGGAAGGAGAGGGAGGGAGGGAAGGAAGGAAGGAAGGAGAGGGAGGGAAGGAAGGAAGGAAGGAGAGGGAGGGAGGGAGGGAAGGAAGGAAGGAAGGAAAGTGGAAGAGGAAGGAA
The DNA here is from genome assembly GCA_034064705.1 of Bothrops alternatus. NCBI lineage: Eukaryota > Metazoa > Chordata > Lepidosauria > Squamata > Viperidae > Bothrops > Bothrops alternatus. Next base: position 484,206 of record JARGCV010001091.1, read on the forward strand.
GCACAGAAAGGGAGAGAAGGAGGGAGGCAAGAGGGAAGGAAGGAAGGAAGGAAGGAAGGAAGGAGAGGGAGGGAGGGAGGGAAGGAAGGAAGGAAGGAAGGAAGGAAAGTGGAAGAGGAAGGAAGCACAGAAAGGGAGAGAAGGAGGGAGGCAAGGGGGAAGGAAGGAAGGAAGGAGAGGGAGGGAGGGAGGGAAGGAAGGAAGGAAAGTGGAAGAGGAAGGAAGCACAGAAAGGGAGAGAAGGAGGGAGGCAAGGAGGAAGGAAGGAAGAAAGGAAGGAAGAAAGGAAGGAAGAAGGAAAGAAGGAGAAGGAGGGAGGCAAGGAAGGAAGGAAGGACGGAAGGAAGGAAGGAAGGAAAAAAGGAAGGAAGAAGGAAAGAAAGAAAGAAAGAAAGAAAGAAAGAAAGAAAGAAAGAAAGAAAGAAAGAAAGAAAGAAAGAAAGAAAGGGGAGGGAGGAAGGAAGGAATTTAAGGCAATTTAAGGAAAACCTAATTAGATTTTTTTAAAAGTTAACTATTCTGCAACTAATACGCATTGATTATATTTAATGTGCATTTAATAATGCGCTCAGATAGATTGCAGCTTAAATTTGCTGAGGTTGGATACTTGATGAATAAAAGTGTCAGGGGAAAATACATATAATCAGCAGTTTCCTCTTTTTGAGAACTTTTGTCTGCTTATAATTTTTAGGCATTCATGATAACTTCTAGTTATTCATGATTTACGGGACCGTCTGCTGCCTCATGAATCCCAGCGGCCGGTTAGGGCCCACAGAGTCAGCCTTCTCCAGGTCCCGTCAGCCAGACAGTGTCGCCTGGTGGGGCCTAGGGGAAGAGCCTTCTCTGTTGCGGCCCCGGTCCTCTGGAACCAACTTCCCCCAGAGATCCGTATCACCCCCACCCTCTCCGCCTTTCGTAAATTGCTTAAAACATACTTTTGCCGGCAGGCCTGGGGCAGCTAACACCTTGCCCCTAGCCAGTGTATGTTTGTGTGTATGTTTGTGGAATGATTGGTTTCTTTTTTAACTTAAGGGTTTTTATATTTATGTATTTTATTGTAATTTCTATCATGTTGTAAGCCGCCCTGAGTTCTCCGGAATAGGGCGGCATAGAAATTAAATAAATAAATAATAATAATAATAATAACTTCAGTGTGAAATCTGGCAAAACAACCTAAAATATATGAAAACTGGACTGTCAGCTATAACTCACCCTTTGCTCCTTGCCTCACTGCTTATATGATAATCTGTAGTTTAACAAAACCAAATAGTCAGATTTCAGATTTTTTTTTTCTTTAGCCATGATCCAAACATTCAGCCAGGTTTAAAATAATACTTCAAAACCTAAAGAGCAGGATACCTATAATATTGGCTTTTATGATATGGTGGGTGTGGGCATTACCCATGTGAAAGCTGACTTGAAGCCACATATATTGATTCCGTGGCTGCACGGAAGACATCCTTTTGTAGTACTTAAAAAGGAGACTCCAAAAACTCATAAATAGATAAATAAGTAAACAAACCAACAAACAATCGTAGCTCAGATCACGCTCAGACTCTTTGTTGCTTTCTGCTAGAAGCTCTGAAGACAAAGTGGACCTTCCTTTGAAAGGAAATGAATCCATCTTACTCCTCCAGATGTCTCAAGATTTTTTTCTTTCTTCTTTCTTGAACCAGATGACTATCCTTAAAGGCATAAACAAGGTGATCTTCCTAATTAGAAGTTCCAGTATTATGAAGAGAGGGATGAATGCTTAACAGTGTCCAGAGGGTGGGGTGGGGTGAGGGTGGAGGGGTCAAAATCTGCAAGGCGACGTGTGTGGGTGTGCATTAAATTCCCACCGTTTTTGCAGGAACACCAACCCGGGGTGTGGCTTTAATAAGAATGAAATGCACAACACGGTGCCGATCAGATCTGAACCATCTCTTTGCTGATAGCCACCCATGCCTTAATACCAAACACAGCAAGTGGATCATTAAAATACTAATGAAGGGTTTGGGAAACGAAACTCAAGTTGCCCTAGAGAATTATCCACATTATAAGAAGGTGAAGGATTCCTCCTAAAGTACTCTCACGAAAGGTAAGACGTTTTTCCAAGATTAATGTGAAAGGTGAAGAGATTGTATATCTGTCAAGTGCTCACCACTTGGATCCTGAAGTGAAAATCCCAAACAGATTATACAGATTGAGTCCCAGTTAAAACTACTCGTTGGGAAAAGAAATAGTGTAACAGTAACAATATACCAGAGGGATCTTGTAGGTGGTCTAGTTCAACCCCCTACTCAAGAAAGTGATCAGAAAAACAAAATGCACAGGTACACTATTAGGTGATATCTTGCTCGATAGTAGTAACTGTGAGAGGGATGTCTGAGTCCTAGTGGACAATCACTTAAATAGGAGCCAGCCGTGTGCTGCAGCTGCCAAAAAAGCCAACACAGTGCTAAGCTGCATTAACAGAGGGATAGAATCAAGATCACGTGAAGTATTAATACCACTTCACAAGGCCTTGGTGAGACCACACTTGGAATACGGCATCCAGTTTTGGTCACCACGATGTAAAAAAGATGCTGAGATTCTAGAAAGAGTACAGAGAAGAGCAACAAAGATGATTAGGGGACAGGAGGCTAAAACATATAAGGAACGGTTGCTGGAATTGGGTGTGTCTAGTTTAATGAAGAGAAGGACGAGGGGGGACATGATAGTAGTCTTCCAATATCTCAGGGGCTGCCACAAAGAAGAGGGAGTCAAGCTATTCTCCAAAGCACCCGAAGGCAGGACAAGAAGCAACGGATGGAAACTAACCAAGGAGAGAAGCAACCTAGAATGAAGGAGAAATTTCCTGACAGTTAGAACAATTAACCAGTGGAACAACCTGCCTCCAGAAGTTGTGAATCCTCCAACACTTGGAAGTTTTTAAGAAAAGACTGGACAACCATTTGTCTGAAATGGTGTAGGCTTTCCTGCCTGAGCAGGGGGTTGGACTAGATGACCTCCAAGGTCCCTTCCAGCTCTGTTATTGTATTATATCCAATACCATTCCCTACAAATGGAAGTCCAATCTCTTCTTAGAATCCTCCAGTAAGTTTCCTTCACCATTTAAACACAGTGAGTTTGTCTCAGGGAGGTGATTTAAAAATTGCATGTCCTGATCCATATAGTCCTTGACTTGTAACAGTTTGTTTAGTGATCCTTCAAAAGTCCCAACAGTACTGAAGAAGTGTTTTATTACCATTTTTCCACACTTACGACCTTTTCACGGTTAAGGGATCAAATTGGACACTTGACAATTGGCTCCTATTTATGACGGTTCCAGTATCCCGGGGCCACGTGATCAACTTTTGCAAACTTCACGCAAGCAAAGTCGAAGGGGAAGCCGGATTCACTTAATAACTGTGTTACTAACTTAACAGTTGCTGTGATCCACTTGACAACTGTGGCAGGAAAAGTTGTCAAATGGGATAAAGTTCACTTGACTAATGTCTCACTTTGCAACAAAAACTTTAGGTCCCAAGTCAAAAGACTGCCTGTACTCAAACAGATACAGGTAGGTATGGTGCTCATGTGTTTTTTTTTTAAATAATATTTTATTCATTTTCCAATTTTACATTGGAGTATTTAAAGAGCAACCTAGTGACTGGGTTACTCAACAGTTCAATAGTAAAATCTTAAGTGCAAATCTCAGGTTACAACATCAGGTATTTCTTCTCTTTTTCCCTTAACATTTACTGTCTCGTCTTCAAGCTAGTACAGTTCTAATTATATCAACTCAATAAAAACATCATTATTGCATTTATCAGTAAATTTTAGCATATACATATCTTAATTACATTCAGTCTTCATAAACAATCCATATCCTGTTATTCGTTTTCACCCAATGTTTAGTTTCTCATCAATATTCCAGTTTAACCTTTGATATTTATAATTTTCAGATTTTTGGGTATGGCGTCCGTTCACCTACACAGTTCCCTGCAAAAAAATTCAAATCTCTTTTTTCAAATTATAATTTCCAATGAAGAGATCCTTAAAGAAGAACTGATACAATCTTTACCTGATGCAAGGTTAAATCTTTCTGCCTTTAAGGAAGTAGTAAATACAGCAGTTGCAGAAGGCGTCAAGTTGATTCAATATTGTATTTTTTCCACTCCTTGCTTTAGGAGACAGGTTAATAATGCTTCCAAATAAATGGTCTTATTAGCCCGGTGCAGACAATTCTATAGTTGAACTCTGAATTTTCCAACTTCTCAGCTGTTGTTCAGCCTACTTAAAACAACCGTGGCATTCTGTAAGCTGTCTGAACATATTGTGGGAAGTCAGCTCCCACCCCAGAGAAAGAAATATTTTTTGGGAAATATTAAAAGGGCAGAATATATTTCTCCAAAGGATTTTAAAAGCAGAAACCAATCGTGCCCCCAAGTCTTTCTGTCCCGAACAGAAACCAAGTCTGCAGAATTGCAGATGTGATAATCTTGTCAGAAAGACTGGAATCAGGAAACTGGGATTAGGAAGAGAGATCCCTAGAATCAACACACCAAAAATCTAAGAGTCATCAGTCACAGCCACAGGGAAGCAGGATATGAGCCTTGGGACATAATAGGATTAACCCACCACCATCAGAATACCAGAAAGGCACACTCAGATTCAGGTCAAAGTTCATGCCACAGGAACAACTCCAAACAAAAGGCTCAAGAAGGTATAAAAACCCACTTCCTACATGTGCTCGCTCTCTTTTCGTTCAGAGCCATCTTTCTGTCTGGCTCTCCTCTTCAATAAACTGCAGCCTTCTTTCTAAAGCAGTCGCCATGTCGTTTATTCCCAGCTTGGACTGAATCATGATAAAGACTTTTCCTTCAACAATATGAAAATGTAGGGAATTCAGTCTTGCAAAGAAGAAGGTTATTGGGGGGAAGAAAGGGACACACAAAACACTATCAGCTAGCATTTTCAATTGTGAGGAACCCAGGTTTTTTTTATTCTTTTAAAGAAGTTACATGAAATTATGAAATCAAAGAATGACCCAGAAGAGCAAAATAAATCTCAGCTAGTACTGGTTCACATCCACAGTTCTTTGCAAAGATCTGCTGGGAATCCTAGCTGATCTTGGACTAGCTGTCCTCAGAGGCACCTTACAGCATCACTGTAAACAGGTAGATCAAAACGCTGCGTACGCCTTCGACTTTGCACAAAGCTTTCACGTTTAGCTTTGAACTGTGTAGAGGTTGCATCCTTCACAGGCACTAAATTGAAGCATGCCATTTGACCAGGTAAACCTTGTCTAGAACTCTTTTTGTCTGCTGCCCAGCATCATTTGATTGACTTGGACAGCTACGGAAACGGAATAAATAACTGGAAAACGAATAAACAAAACTCTGTGCAAAGGCATAGGGCAGGGATAGGCAACCTTGGCTCTTTTATGAGCTGGGATTCTGGGAGTTGAAGTCCACGAGTCATAAAAGAGCCAAGGTTGCCTACCCCTGGCATAGAGGCATGAACTGTATGCAAAGAGTTTTGGGGTGAAGGTAATTCCTCCCTCCAAGTCCTTTTTAACTGACCTTTCTTCTAGCTTCCTATGCGGTGGTAGAGGTATCTTAACTGCTTTCAAGAACAGAAGACAGACTGTGTCACTCTGTCCATCAGTCTCAACAGTTAATCATTACTCTCTTGATCCATACATCGTTAAAAAGGAGCAGACGCTTGAGAATTCTTGTTAGTTGCGAAGTCGTGTCCGACCCATTGCGACCCCATGGACAATGTTCCTCCAGGCCTTCCTGTCCTCTACCATCTTCTGGAGTCCATTGAAGCTCAACGCCTACTGCTTCAGTGACTCCATCCAGCCACCTCATTCTCTGTCGTCCCCTTATTCTCTTGCCCTCCATCTTTCCCAGCATTAGGCTTTTCTCCAGTGAGTCCTTCCTTCTCATTAGGTGGCCAATATATTTGAGTTTCAACTTCAGGATCTGGCCTTCTAAAGAGCAATCAGGATTGATCTCCTCTAGGACTGATCGGTTTGATCACCTGGCAGTCCTGGGGACTCGCAGGAGTCTTCTCCAGCACCCTAGTTCAAAGGCCTCAATTCTTTGGTGCTCAGCCTTTCTTATGGTCCAACTTTCATTGCAATTGGGAAAACCATGGCCTTGACCATACGCACTTTTGTTGGCAGGTTGATGTCTCTGCTTTTTAGTATGCTGTCTAGATTTAGCTTTCCTCCCCAGGAGCAAGCATCTTTTAATTTCTTGGCTGCAGTCCCCATCTGTGGTGATCTTGGAGCCCAGGAAGATAAAATCTGTCACTACCTCCATTTCTTCCCCATCTATTTGCCAGGAATTGAGAGGGCCGGATGCCATGATCTTGGTTTTCTTAATGTTGAGTTTCAAGCCAACTTTTGCACTCTCCTTCTTCACCTGCATCAAGAGGCTCTTTAGTTCCTCTTCACTTTCTGCTATTAGAGTGGTATCATCTGCTGGTATCGCAGAATTAAGTCAAGTGAGTTGTACTCTTGGGTAAAGCAAAGCAGGGACCCTCAGGAATCTGCAGGGATAAAGCAGAAGGTCAGGGTCAAGATAAAGAAGAAGAAGCAGGCAACATAAGCTATGTGGCTCTCTCCTCACCCTCCTTCCACCCATGGTGCATCATGAGAAGGTGGGCTGGATATTGAAGAAGGGGGGAAGCTACAAGAAAACCAACCTTTGATTAGAAAGGGAGAGAGAAAAAAATGTCCCTGCACGTGAAAAGAAGGCTTCTTTAGAAATCTGTTTATCTTGGTGTGACGTGTGGCTGGTCTGGTTTGCTATTTGCTGTTATTTTCCTTCTCTGGAGGAAAGAGAAAGTTGGGGAGGGAGACAACCCCCGTCCCAAGTTTGTGGTGGATTTTTTCCCCCTTCATTTTAAAGAATAATAAATATTCTAATGATTTTTTGCTTGCAAAAATCCGTGGAAAAAACAGCTTCCTTTTTGTGTTGGCAATGGATTTATTTGCCAACTGGAAGATGAAGAAGTGAGGTTTGGGGGAGGGAACCCCGGGGTGGGGTGGGGCGGGGAGGAGGCTTGGTGGGACACTGCTTTCCTTAGCAAAAGCCTTTCTCCTCCTTTGCGCGAGAAGCTTCTGCAGGGAACGCTTTTCTTTCCCCGTCTGCTGGCCAGCCATAATGAAATGGGTGGTTATTCCTTGATTGAAGATGAGGACGAAAACCACTCAAGTCGTGGTGCAGCGTTCACTTCTCTGGGCAGGTAGAAAGCAAGTGAGATATTTATCATCTGGAGCTTCTACAAACTTCAGCTTGACAGAACCGCTATTTTAAATATATATATTATTATTATGCTTTTGCCAGTCAGCAGAGGCCCTGCTGTTTTCATTTCTTACCTTTATATAGAAGTGTAGAATGTGTTTAATAAAATGACTGATAAAACCTTAAAAAAAAAAAGAGTCAACTCAAATCTCCTACTCAGGGCAGAAATCCAAATTAAATCATCCTCACAGGTGGTCTAATGGGTTGTGAGAATAACCTGGAGGAACAGGAGGGAGAGCCAAGAAAATGGTCAGATAAGAGAAATCTGAGTCCAAAACAGGATGTAATTTGGGAAAACCTCTCGGCCTTGGCACTCCCTAGTTCTCCTAAAGATAAAGAGAGGCAGGAGAGAGACACATTCAAACTTGCTAGATCCCGATATTGTAGCCCTCTAATAAAAACAGTAATTATCATTCATAACTTTGGCTTCCTTATCTGGTCTTCTTCAAAGGGCTGACAGATGGCTGTTTGTTTCTAATTCATTGGTTCCACTGTCCACTAGTGTAGTGTTACTGTTAGGATTTCCCTTGTGGGTGAAACTTGTGTTTTCCTGCAACTTAAAATTGTTATTCCATTTTCTGGAGCTAAAGAGAAAGGATTGGAACTCTTTACCATGGGAGGGCTTTATAATCTGAAACTTGCTTGAGTTTCCCAATGCTAAATCAATGAAATAAATTTTTAGCACGGTAAAATTATTATTTTTTTTCCAATTTCTATTGCCACTGATGTGGCGGTTTACAATTGTAAAATTATAACACTGTTAAACATTGAAACAATAAAATAATACAAAAAAAGATGTTGAGACTCTAGGAAAAAGTGCATATCTAATCATTCATGTGGTTACGGCGGCAAGGATTTTATTTGCTCAAAAATGGAAAGCAATGGAAACACCGAGTGAGGAAGATCTAATAAAGAAAATTATGTTTTGCGCAGAATTAGATAGATTAACTAAAAGATTAAAAAACCAGGAAGATACAGAATTTTATTTGATATGGAACAAATTTTATAGATGTAGGGAAAGAAAAGATAGAGAGGTCAGAAATGATGAGACAAAATAAAAAATAGAGATTAGAAATGTATAGTTTATATATAGATAAGTTATATGTAAATAATGTATAATATGGACTGAGATATATGTCAAAGACGATTTACCATGTTCAATGTTTTTAATCCTTTCTTTCTGCATTTAATAAAAAAACTTTAAAAAAAATAATAATCTGAAACTTGCTTGAGTTTCCCAATGCTAAATCAATAAAATAATTTTTTAGCACGGTAAAATGATTTTTCCCCCAATTTCTATTGCCACTGATGTGGCGGTTTACAACTGTAAAATTATAACACCGTTAAACATTGAAACAATAAAATAACACAAAAAAAGATGTTGAGACTCTAAGAGAAAATGCAGAGAAGAGCACTGTAAATAATTAGTGGACTGGAGACTAAATCATATGATGAACAGTCGCAGGAACTGAGTACGGCTAGTCTAATAAAGAGAAGGACCAGGGATGACATGATAACAGTGTTCCAATATTTGAGGGGCTGCCACAAGAAAGAGGGGGGGGGTCAACCTATTTTCCAAGGCACCTGAAGGCAGGACAAGAAGCAACGGATGGAAACTAACCAAGGAGAGAAGCAACCTAGAACTAAGGAGAAACTTCCTGACAGTTAGAACAATTAACCAGTGGAACAACCTGACTCCAGAGGTGGTGAATGCTCCAACACTGGAAGTTTTTAAGAAGAGAATGGACAGCCATTTGTCCAAAATGGTATAGGGTTTCCTGCCTGAGCAGGGGGTTGGACTAGATGACCTCCAAGGTCCCCTTCAACCCTATGATTCTGTGTTCTATGTTACTTTGTGTTGTATGAAGTATCTTTTGAGGGATTTGAAGAGTGCTAGTGCATGGAGAGATGCATGTCCAGTTGTTCTCATCTTTCATTCTAAAGCAAGGAGTCCCCAAGTTCTAGGGCCGTGACCCAGTAGGGGCTGTGGCCCGTTTGGAACCGGGCCATGGAAATGGCAGGTGAGCACACACGCATAAGCAGTCCCACTTGCGCAAGTGGCAGGCCAGTGTGCACACACAGCTCCATTGGTGCAAGGGGCATGCCTGCGTGCCTGCTGCTTGTGCAAATGGAGCTCACCTGCCACTCACGTGGAATCATCCCCTCTCTTCAAAACCCTCCACCGGTCCACAAAGTCGGAAAGCTTTCTGAAGCTTTCCAGTCTTTTAATTATCCTCATGGCAAGCCTCCCCTTGCTCCATTTTATGGCTTGCTTACATCGACCAACTAAAATAATTGATCAGATGCATCACTAGGTGACAAGTGCGTGCTTTGAATGGGGAAGGTTCTAGATTCTAGATCAGACATGTCAAACACAAGGCCCGGGGACTGGATGCGGCCCGCGAAGTGGTTTCATGTGGCCCGTGAAGCCATCCTGGAAACAGTGAGGGAACAGCCCCCTCTGCCTTGGTCCTGGCCCAGGCCGGCCGGGAACCCATGTACAATTTTGTGGTGGCCATCTATGCTGAAATGCATTCAGTCTTAGCTCCATAAGCCCCCCCCTCACATGGCCTGAGAGGAACAGTGAGGCTCCTCCAGTGGACCATGCCTTGGCACTTGCCCTGGTCCCGTCTCCTTCTGCTAGAGACCCTCAGATCTGTCCCACTCCTGCTCAGGCCCCCAGAGGCACCCTTGACACGAACAATGTAGAGCTGGCCATGCCCATCCAGTAGACCACACCGACTCCATCCACGCCCACCCAGTAGGCTGCACCCACCCTGGCCACACCCACCCACCCCCCTGAGGGCAACCACAATGCCCTCAATAAAATTGAGTTTGACACCCTTGTTCTAGATGCTTTCGTCATTTTTTTGTGGACTTCCTCTACACACCACAATGGGCTTTTTGATCAGCATCTTAAAAGATCCATTGTAGTAAAGTTTGTTTTCCCTCTTCAAAATGTAGGGTTTTTTTTTAATATAAAAATTCTTTTATTAAAACAATCAACATTGAACATAAAAACATATTATGCAGCAATCATCATGACACCTGGTATACAATACTAGGTATTAGTCTTTGAAAACGTCTGAATTAGTAAGCCTTTTTTAAATGTCTTTTTATATATGCTGTCACGCCTGTAAGAAATATTGACCAGGCTTCCCAACGAAGAGAACAAATAAGAAATCAGAGAAAAACCTGAACCAGTGGTTATAGTCTTTCCTTCTTGTATTACCTGTATTTCCAATTGATTGTGGTTTGTTTGTTTTTTTAAACCTGAGATTGGCAGCATGAAAAATTATTGTAATCTCTAGAGATAAGATCAAAGTGCTCCTTAAAAGAAAGTAGCCAGGCAGTCTGCTAAAAAGCAGTTAAGCCTTGTTTCACGGTATTTTTGGGAAAGGACAGAGACAGGGATATGATGAAATGCGATGCTCTGTTTGCTGTCTTTTTAATTATGGCCTGTAGTCTTAATTCTTCCTAATGAAGGGAATGAAAACTCAGAGCAATCAGTTCACATGTTGCAGTAATGCACTTTTTTTTTTAATGGCAATGAAGGAGTAGACACAAAAAATAATTTGATCTTGTCCCTGTAAGGCAACTTAACTTGTCAAATAACCTTTTCCCAGATGGGCTGCTTTCTTACGATCCTTTCCGTGCAACTTTTAAACAAATGCAATATATTTACAAATCATAACCTAGCCTACTATCCTACTTATATAAGAATAACAGAATTGGAAGGGACCTTGAAGGTCATCTAGTTCAACCCCCTGCTCAGGCAGGAAACCCTACACTATTTCAGACAAATGGCTGTCCAATCTCTTCTTAAAAATGTCCAGTGTTGGAGCATTCCCAACTTCTGGAGGCAAGTTGTTCCACCGATTAATTGTTCTGTCAGGAAATTTTCTCATTATTCCTCCTTATTTTATTCATATAGTACAGCGGTTCTCAACCTGTGGGTCACGACCCCATTTGGGGTCGAACGACCATTTCACGGGGGTCGCCAAACAACGCAGTCCGCCATTTTTTCCCCTTTTCCTTAGCTGTGCTACTCCCTCTTATTCTATTGGCTTTTGAAAGCCAATAGAATAGACTCTCTTGAATAGAGTCTAATTCTATTGGCTTTCAAAAGCCAATAGGAATTGTCCAGGTTGTCTCTGCCCTGCTGAGCCCGCCAAAAGTCCCAGTCTGCAAACGGTGCTGCGAGTTGTCTGCAGCGAAGGCGAGCTGTGTAGAAGTTTCCACCCCTCCCTGCTGAGCAACTACTAAAAATGTAAGTAAAAGAGGGCCAGGGGTGGGAGGTGGGAGGCCGGCGGGCGGGCGCAGGGAGGGTTGCTGGCGTGCATGGGGCCCGGTGGGTGCCTTACCTCCCTTGGGCTGGGCCAGCTGGTGGCCCAGCCGGTGGTCGCCCTGCACCGTTGCTGCCCCTTGCCAGCTACGCCTCGGCCGGCGCAGGGGGCGGCACTCCCAGGCAGGGAAAGTCCTCGACTTACAACCGGTTGTGAAGTCCTTGACTTACAACCGGTTGGGAAATCCTCGACTTACAACCAGTAGGGAAGTCCTCGACTTACGACCGGTTGGGGGTCGCGGCATTAAAAAGGTTGAGAACCACTGATATAGTATATTTCTGCCTAGTGAAATTCCCCTTAAGGACCAATTGAATGTAGTTCTTTGGAGAGATTTATGACAAGCTTCAAAATGTGGCCCAACAAAATTTTGATTGATTATTTCAGAATGTAATTGATGGAATTCTTGGAAGTATAGTCAAAACCAAAGCCTAGTTGTGAGTTCACACTACAAGCAGTCATTTAGATTTAGAGTTAGAAGCGAGAGTAAAATTTGTGATTACTAGAATATATATGTTAAACCAGCGGTTCTCAACCTTTTTCAGGCCGAGACCCTACCTGCGCCGCCCATGCGCGGCGCGACCCCGACCTGCGCCACGCATGCGTGGCGTGACGGCCCGCATGCGCAGCGTGACGCCCCAAACGTGCATGCGCGGCGCGCGCACGACGGGCCGAACCGCACATGCACAGCGTGCGCATGATGACCCGAACCACGCATGTGCGGTGCGACAGGCCAAACCGCGCATGTGTAGCGCACACATGACGACCCAAACCGTGCATGCGCAGCGCGACAACCTGAACCGTGCATGCGCGGCACGCGCGTGACGGCCGAGGGGAAATGGGGAAAAAATGGCGGACTGCGGTGTTTGGCGACCCCCGTGAAACGATCGTTCGACCCCAAATGGGGTCGTGACCCACAGGTTGAAAACCGCTGTGTTAAATAGATTAAGAATGTAATTTTTGGGAATAATAGGTTTATTTGTATGAAAACTATTTTGTAATGGAATGAATGAAAATGGAAGAGGTTTTATAGTGACTTGGATTGATTTAACAATTAATTGAGTATGCTAAATTAGTAAGATGATGCTTTGTGTAATAATATGGGTGATTTTAGACATAACAATTATTGGAATGAGATTTGAATTTTGCCTAACGGACTGAAATGATTTAAGGTTGGATATTACTTTGTTTTGTTAGGGATAGACTAATGGATGGATTGTATAAGCCAGAATTATATTTTATTTTAATTAGGACAAATATTGAGGAGTCGATGAAGAAACAAGAGAGATGTGTGATAAAGTTAAGGTTAGGAGACTAAGAACTAGAATACATTTGGAAAGGATACCCGAAGTGATAACATGTTTATTTAAGGCTTAAGTGGATTATGATAATTGTAAATTAATGAAGTTTAAAAACAGGATTAGGATTTATAGAAATTTAATGTAGAAATGGATTGTTTTAAATATGCTATATTGTTTTAGGGAAATAAGAGAGGGAATATTTAATGTAGTTACTTGGGTTATTTTATGTGGTTTTGTTGTTGAATGTTTGATTCCCCCAGCACCACGGTGCGTCTCGAGCACTTTGTTGTAAGAGTTAAAAAAAACAAACAATAAAACCTGTTCTAAACAGAAAAAGAAAAAAGTAGTCATTTAGAGAACGTTCCAAGTTACAACGACACTGAAAAAGTTGCCATGTTTCCGACAGATGAAATTCTTCAAAGAACTTCGAGACATTGTTTACCTTAAAGAATCTTTATTCGAGCAGCATAGCATCGGCACGGACATAGGCCAAGCCAAAATCTGAATTCCCCTCTACTGAATACATAGTATCAAGCACAATTCCCTCCGCTGATTCACGGTCATAAATCACATTCTCCAATTAATTTGAAATGCAGGCTTTCCCCAATGTTCTCCAGCCCACCATTCCTTATCCTCTATTCCTATCATGCTACATGCATTGCATCAGCCAAATACTTGTGCTGTTTGACAAGCCAAAAATTAGACCGTTGGAGGGTTGTGTTCCATGTGGATGGCACTTGGCATGCTCAAAAACAATTGCTGTATTCTATTCTTTTCTTTTTTTTTGCCTTTCTCTTTTTTTATTAATTATATCGTTATAAATGTACACAGAAGAAACAAAGAAAAAGTCAGGTTGAGTGCAACTCAACTTAATACAAACATTATCAACTTGTAAACATTTTTCACTCAGTATATAAAAGTTTAACTATAGGCTAGATACAGTTTCTTAGATTGATATTTCCCTTGTATGTAATCTATCCATTTTTTCCAGACCAACATATATTTTTCCCAACAGCCTTGCTGCTGTGATCAAATTCAGAATTAAGTTCGTCTCCAGGGTGATACAGTCTTTTGTGATCCCTAACAAAAACAACTGAGGTAGAAATTCAATACGCTTTTTCAAAATGGTTTGAAGTGTCCACCATATTTTTCTCCAAAAAGCTTTAATTTTTCTACAGGTCCACCATACATGAAAATAAGTAGCATACATACTTTCACATCTCCAACATTTGGGTTGGAGGTCAGGGTAGATATATGATAGTTTTTTCCGGATCTAGGTGCCATCTATAAAACATTTTGTAAAAATTCTCTCTTAAATGTTGCGCTTGCGTAAATCTTACATTTTTCACCCAAATTCTCTCCCATGTTTCCATCATAATAGGTTGTCCAAAGTTTTGTCCCCACTTTATCATACAATCCTTGACTAGTTCAGTTTCAGAATCAATCTCTATCAATACATTATACAATCTTTTAATATGCATAGACCTTTGGTCTCTAACTTGTTTACCGGTAATTAAATTCTCATCTGTTTGAGATATACCCATCTTCAGGTCTTTTTGCCATCTAGACTGCTCAGACTAGAGGCAAGAGCATAAAGCAGCTTTCTCTTTTTCGCCTTTTCCAATTAAATTGCAACCGACTATACTCATTACAGGCATGTTGGGTGGTCATTTTTAAACATAATTTTTGCTCGTTAAAGCATTCGCAGTAGCACTTAGATGTCTATGGAGACTGTCAGGCATCCAAGTCATGATTGTCTCAAAAGTGCTTTTTTTCAAGAGGCAACTGGACTTTCTCGTTTTTCTTCGAAGATGTTTTGTTTCTCGTCCAGTTCTGATTGAAGAAGCTTCTTGGTTGAGAAGCGAAACGTCTTCAAAGAAAAACAAGAAAGTTCAGCTGCCTCTTGAAAAAGCACCTTTGGGACAACAGCACTTAAGATTAATATACCGCTTCACAGTGCTTTACAGCCCTCTCTAACCTCAGTCAGCATATGGCCCCCCAACAAACTGGGTCACCATTTAACTGACCTCTGAAGGATGGAAGGCTAAGTCAACCTTGAGCCAGACAGGATTGAACTGCTGGTAGTTGACAGAATTAACCTGCAATACAGCATTCTAACCACTCTGCCACTATGGCTCTTAAGAGCTTGTGAATCAGACTAGACCAGGGGTAGGCAACCTTGGCTCTTTATGACTCATGGACTTCAACTCCCAGAATTCCTGAGCCAGCATGGCTCAGCTTGGAAACCTCTCCCTTTCCCCTCAGCATGGCTGGCTCAGGAATTCTGGGAGTTGACGTCCACAAGTCATAAAGAGCCAAGGTTGCTTACCCCTGCTCTAAACTAATAAAGTCTACATTAATTAACATTAATTATGCTTTCATATGTTCCTCTAGGTCAGGGGTAGGCAACCTTGGCTCTTTTATGACTCGTGGACTTCAACTCCCAGAATTCCTGAGCCAGCATGGCTCAGCTTGGAAACTCTCCCTTTCCCTCAGTGTGGCTGGCTCAGGAATTCTGGGAGTTGAAGTCCACCAGTCATAAAAAATGAGCCAAGGTTGCCTACCCCTGGACTAGACTGAGCATACACAACCCTGTCTAGTTCCACTTGTCGTTTCCCAAACCTTCCCTTTCAGCTGAATGAAAATGAGGCAAAGATAAAAACCATCCTGATAATATCCCAAGCCATTAATTTTTGGTACAAGATCGTAAATAGGAACAGAGAGAGCATTATGTGTGCTTCCTTCAGTTGTAAAGAAATAAAAGTGGGATAGAACTCAGTCAATGAACCAATGAAGAAACCCATAAACAAACAATAACCTGGTGTGCGCCTTTCACCAAGCAATCATCTCTTTAATGGTTTGTAGCTT